>JALNIO010000976.1:36782-51646 GCA_023509875.1 Rugonectria rugulosa | reverse complement strand
CCCCCCCCCCCCCCCCCCCCCCAGGCCGGTACAAGGGTACATGGTAAAAGTGGGTGTGAGGCACGGAAGATTTTCAGCTAAAGACCAAATCTGGCCCGAGCGTCTTTGTGGCGTGCAGATAACGACGCATTGGCCAATCATCAGCCTCAGATCTCGGTTTTCTTATCTTGGAACATGATGAAGTAACGGAATCTTAAATGTTATTTCGAGATGTTGCCAATTCATCTTTGCCAGCGAATTGACAACTCGATACACCACAAACATTCGGCGACAGCTGCAGTTACAGTTTGGGACAGCTTACATCTTCTCAAAGTCTTGTCAGCACTTGCATCTCGTTGGGCAGTCTTTTGTTGCGAATCATCATGCATCCCAGCGGTCAGGTTGTCGTGTTGGACTCGTTCTTTCCTTATGACCATCAGTCGCCACCACCTTGACTTTTTTCTTCTTCCTTTGCTCCTTTCCCTTCTTGGGCGATGACGATGGAAATCCCCCCTCCTCCAGCTGCATCATCGACGTCAAAACGCACGTTAATCTTTAACCGGTCTATCGGGCTTGTAACAAACCATCGTCACAAGTTGCATCAGTAAAAATGCGCCTCGTTTCGCAGTTCCCGAGGCCAATCACACACGTGCTGCGATAGGCAATCGCAAATCTTTTGCTTGTGCCCCCAAACTAACCAGACGCCACGGCCACGAGGCGTTCCTCGACCCTCACCCTTGAACCCCTCCCAGCACTCCGTAAGCAATTAAAAGGACAGAATTTTCTCTTACGTTGGAGATGAGAGAGCCGAACTCCAGCTCTACACCTCGGAGACATCCGGACGGCGGTCCCGGGTTTAAGTGGCCTGTGGTGTTGTTTCTAATCCGTGGAGGGTCTGGAGGCTAGGCCTGGCCGCAGCGTAGCGCAGCTTGAGCTGACGGCTCAGGCGACGGACCTTGGGAACCCCCCTCCCCTCCCTTCGGAGATGGCCCATGATGACGATGACGCTTGCCAGGATCTGAACTGGAGGACCCTCCCCTGCTTGTGCCTGTATCCGTACAGAATGACAAGATTTTCTTCGTCTCGATTTCCTTTTCGGCTTCCTTTGACTGTGGGCAATGTGTAATGGCAAGTTCGTCTCACCAGACAGATGGACTCACCGTCCCCTCAGCTTGTGCAATGACCATCTACGCGGGGTGAGGTAGTTGATGCCATCACATGCTGCATACCATACATACCCTCCAGGTTTATCTCAAAAGCCACCGCAACTACTCTCGACTTAGTTGTCTCTGCTATCACACAAGAAGGCATGAGAATGATAGGCATCGGATCATGGGGACGGCCGAGGTCAGCCTAGCCAACCGTCCTGCATCCAAGCTAACGAACGGTCTCTTCCCCGGACCAAGAGGCAAGTCAATACTTTGTTCCAAAGTTTCTTTGTGTGTTTAAAAATGGTCATGTTCCGTCCAATCTCGTATCACTTGGTGCATATCAGCGGCAGCAGCAGACACCCGTTATCTTGCTGGCTGCTATGTGCACATATGCATGTTTCAAGCTTTCCCTTTCCGCACCTCCACGATGCTCCAGGTTCTTTGTGTGTTTCTCTCTTCCTTAACGAGACACCCCACGCCTCAAGGAAGCCAACCACGGGCTTGGGAGAGGGGGAGGAGACCCGGACCTTGGGGATGGGGATGGGGTTTGGGGGAAGCAATATCACACGTCAACGGCGCCCTTGAGCTACGTGTCGAGCACCGGGCCGAGTCCCCCCAGGACTCCTCGATCTTTGTTAACTAATCAGCTCGTCGACATTTCATTGTTGGATGTCATGCCTAGCCCTCCTCGTCTGGCGGTTGGTCTCTCACATGTAAGACGAGTGGACGGAGGTTTAAGTCGAAAAGGCGGCGGACTCTTAAAGAACACGGCCCCTGTTTTCGGCAATGCATGCAGGCGTTGCTGGGGGGTTGGACGAACGGGGGGAATCCCAGCAAGACTCGTTGTCGGTATTATCAATTATAATTTCTTTCTCTTAATGCCATTCTCATCTTCTCTTTCCCTTTGCTAATGCCTGATGGCTGGATGCCCAATATCCACAGGATCAAAGAGAGTTGAGGAAGAGAAAGAGACGGGGGACGGACAGCAGAGACAGAGGAAGAGGCAAAAGCCGTTGGTCAGTCACGAGATGCGTACGGAGTACGCCACCGTCAGACTTTGGGGATTGCCAGGTGAGGATCTCATGAGACATGATCCGCGAGTTCTTATCAAGAATGCCAAGAATTTGGGGACCAAACAAGGCGAGAGACACAGCGAGATACAGCGAGAACCTTGACGCCTGATGGTTTTAGATACTGCGGATGAGACATGAGACCGAAGATATGGCAAGAAATGAACCGTGCTTTCCTGTCTTGATTGATTTGCAAATGGGAAATGAAGCCCTAACTGGCTGACTGACAAACTACTCCGTATCTCGACAGTATCCATCTGCCTTGTGATGGAACTGAAGATACCTCAGGCACTTACTTTGTAATTGTCTGAAGTACGTACTCTGTTCTTGTAAGGGTATCCCCGAGTTTCAAATCCTTTTTTTCTCTCTTTTCTGGGGAGAAGGAACCGCGGACATGACCCCGTCCGTCAGGTCTCTCCTGCTCCCAATCCCATTCTCCAAATGTCTGCTACGGCCACACCATTTCCTCTTTTTTGGGGGCGCTAAACGACGGAAGCAGTCCGGTACCTGGAGGGCAAGAAGGGAGGGGCGGATTGAGGGGGGGGCGTGTGGCTATCTCTATCTCTTCCCCTCCCCCCAAAAAGTGTAAGAGAGGGTACGTACCCCTTTAAACTATTTGTCCATCTGGTTATGCACGTTTTCTCTTCCATGATCAGAGGCTGTTGATTTGATCTCGGGTATCACAGCGACGACCCTATCGCATCCCAGAAGCGGTACCTCGCTTGCACTACTACGAATACTGATGACACTTGACAAGCACTATCTGTCCAAATGTACCCTCCTACCCTCTCTCTCTCTCTTTCTCCCCCAGGGGATCTGCAAACCCGCCCTTGCCCACGCCGGCCTTTGGGCTTGACCATGTCTCTCTTGTCTTATCCACATTGACACATTCTTTTTTATTTTTTCGGACCATGACCGGGGGAGTGAACAATCCCTCTCTTTCGTCTTATTCCATCTTTTTTGTTGTTATATAGAGTCCTCCCCGTTTCTCGCTTCAGTGTTCATCTCCCCCCTCTGCCTCCCCTCCATCTCGATATCCCCTCCTCCCCTTGTCTCAACCCGGCTTGGACCCGTCCTCAAATCACCAGCTCATATATAGAGAGAGGACATTACTTCTTATTGCTCGACCTCGTTCCCTCTCTCACGGCTTCCTGACTACGTTGTGAATATAACTATACTTTCAACTCCGAGACCCGAGACCAATCTTCACTCCCTCTTCACACCGGCGACATTGTGACCTGCTAAACTGAATCTACCTCTCCCACCTCCGGACCGAACATACAAAATCACATCATCGAAAACCCATCATGTCGTATTCTACAGTCGGTGCCCCGGCCGTCTTCAACGGGACAAATGAAGACACTGGCGGTGATCCCAGTACGTTTGACCACTTACACCACAACCTCAAGAAACCACCAGCAAGAACATAACCAGAACTAACACTCGTCTTTTCTCTTCCTAACAGCCACCACGAACCTCAACCAATGGTACCAGTCCGGCGACCAGGCCTTCATCCTCGTCGCCTCCTGCCTCGTCCTCATCATGGTGCCCGGAATCGCCTTCCTGTACTCGGGCCTCGCCCGAAGAAAATCGGCCCTCTCCATGCTCTGGGTCTGCATGATGTCCTTCTCCGTCATCGTCTTCCAGTGGTACTTTTGGGGCTACTCGCTCGCCTTCTCCCAGACGTCGGGCAACGCCTACATTGGCGACCTGAAGCACTTTGGCCTGCAAAAGGTGCTCGGCGCCCCCTCGGTCGGCTCCCCGCTGGTCCCCGGCCTGCTGTACTCGCTCTACCAGATGATGTTCGCCGCCGTCACGGGCGCCCTCACCGTCGGCGCCGTGGCCGAGCGCGGCCGCGTCGTCCCCAGCATGGTCTTCGTCTTCTTCTGGGCCACCCTCGTCTACTGCCCGCTCGCCTACTGGGTCTGGAACGCCAACGGCTGGGCCTACAAGAACGGCGTGCTTGACTACGCCGGCGGCGTCCCCGTCGAGATCGGCTCCGGCCTGTCCGCCTTTGCCTACTCGTGGGTCCTCGGCCGCCGCAACGAGAAGATGATGATGAACTTCCGCCCTCACAACATCTCCCTCATCACCCTCGGCACCATCCTGCTCTGGTTTGGCTGGCTCGGCTTTAACGGTGGCTCTGCCTTTGGTGCCAACCTCCGCGCAGCCATGGCTTGCTGGAACTCGTGTCTGACGGGCATGTTCGCCGCCATGACCTGGTGTCTGCTCGATTTCCGTCTTGCACGCAAGTGGTCCATGGTCGGCTGGTGCTCTGGTACCATTTCTGGTCTCGTTGCCGCTACTCCCGCCTCTGGTTTCATCACTCCCTGGGCCTCCATCATCCTCGGTGTTGTTGCTGGTGTGTGCTGTAACTTTGCCACCAAGAGTAAGCCATTTTCCCCTCCCAAATTGAGAAAAACTCCCCGAGCCGCAGTTTTGCTAACCTCCTGGTCTATAGTCAAGTTCCTTGTCCGAATCGACGACTCTCTCGATGTCTTCGCCGAGCACGGCGTCGGCGGCATGGTCGGTCTCATCTTCAACGCCTTCTTCGCCTCCGGCGACATCATCGGCCTCGACGGCGTCAACTCGGGCGTCATGGGCGGCTTCCTCGACGGCAACTACGTGATCCTCGGCTGGCAGATTGCCGCCATCGTCGCCGGCTCCGCCTACGCCTTCGTCATGTCCGCCATCATCGCCAAGATCATCGACTTCGTTCCCGGCCTCAAGCTGCGCGCCTCCGAGGAGGCCGAGCTGCTCGGCATGGACGACGACCAGCACGGCGAGTTCTCGTATGACTACGTCGAGGTGCGCCGTGACTTCCTCGCCTGGAGCCCTCACCGCGACGAGCCCGCCGAGGACGGCGATGTCCTCGAGCCCACCCACGGTATTCAGGAGCATCAGTCCATGATGCACACGCCCAGCTTGTCCGATGACAATGGCGTGAGTAAGGCTGCCTCTGTCGAGAAGAATCCCTCTCTCAACGAGAAGACTGCCTAGAGCGTCTCCAGCGATGAGACGGCATCTTGTCTCTTTCTCTCGTGTCTTTTTTCCATATCGAATTTCTTGTTTTAACAAAACTGGTTGTTGGGGGGGTTCAAGCGGGCAACGGCGTTACAAGGGTGCATTTTTTCTGGTTGATTTCTTCTGTTACCATGTACAATTGTAATACCCGTATGGTAGATGGCTACTTGTTGGAAAAGCGACATGGAAGGCCATTTCGGAGACACATAGCACGCTTCTGCAGTCTGATACTGGTATTAGAAGGCTGTGGAATAAGAATGTTCATATCTTGATAATAATCTGCTGTGCTGTTTCCTATTTGGTGATTTGAAGTTGAGAAATTACCCTGCAGACTGGGTCGTGAGTATATAAGTATTCTACGTCTTAGGAATGCATATATGAACAGATCACAACAATGAGGACGGATATTCATCTCGTGCTATTAGCTTTACTCCATAATTACTCGCAGATGCCATGATTTCCAAGATGATTCCCTCCAGGGAGAAATATTATTCGCCCATGCATAGTCCAACTGTCTAATGATTGACCAGCCGCGCACACAATTTGGATGTCCTGCAGCATTCCAAAACTTCTAAATGATCAAGCAGGAACTCCATCAGTAACATCACCATAATGCACAGGGTCATATTCTCCGAAGCATGCATAGTCAAACCTGGCTGCCTCGACCATCTTCTCCTGCAGTTCGAGAAAGATGTCCAGCTCGCACCATCCATCCTTGCGATCACCACACTCCGGAAAGCTCTTACCCAGCGGCAATGTTCGCTGGTTGAGAACAAAGTGGATGTACTTGGTCTCTTCACCCTCATCGAAGCCCTCCCGGTTGGCCGATACAGGCTTAGGTGTCTTGATGATTTCGATGTCCAAGCGGGCACCAAATGGCGTCACTCGAGCTACGGTAAACTCGTGCTCACCGGGGTATCTGTCATCTGGCAATTCCTCTCTAAACTGGGTGAACCCGAAAGCAGTGAGAATAGAGACAATGTTCGTGTCATGAGAGAAGTCAAAGTAAAGGCTCTGGTTCAGCGGGAAGGTCTCGGTGCTGCTGTCGAGCGTTGTGTTAATCTGTGAGCCAGAGTACCCCAAAGTATGGTTCTTCAGGCGAGCAATGACCTCTTGCTGGTATCCAATACCAACAGCTCTCTGTAAAACGAAGTGTCAGAAAGTCATCATGTATCAAGTCAGGTAAACACTTACACCGGTAGGGCTGTGGAAAGCACTGCCAGCAGAAAACAAAAGATCGATTGAGTATCCAAAATGCTCCCACTCTTCATACGTGAAGAGATCACAGAACTTACTGAAACCGTATGCAACGGTCTCATAAGGGCACATGGTCTGGGCTGCGTAAACATCTTGGTAGGTCCATTCGAACCCTTCCGTGAGGTTGTTGAACCGCTCAGTTGCTACGAGAATCGTTAGCAATCGTTGGAACACGCTTAGAGATGCTTACCCTCTTTGAGGTAAATGCTTGCCCATTTAATGGCAGGCTCCTTCCAATTGATTTTGTTGTAGGCATTGGGACAGTTGGAAGATCCAGCAAGGGAGTTGTTGAAACCGCCCGACTCAATAATCACCTCAATGGTAGCATTTCTGGTCCTGTTCAATGTGAGTCTTGAGTGTTCTTGGAGATCGATTCTAGGGTAGTTACCATTCTAGACCAAAGAAGCCAGCCATCCAGTTCTCGGCAGATTTCAACATACGATCTTGTGTCTGTAGTCTATTAGTCCGGAAGTCTGGAGAACTTATGGTGTTTGACATACAGTAGTTCGAACAATGAGCTTGGTGTGTGGGTTGTACAAACTGCCGTACATGTAACTATGCAGAATGCCAGACTCAAACAGTTCTTGACGTCCTCTGGGGACAAGAATAGCATAGCCAAGCTGATATTTCCAGTCGTTTAGAAATTCCAATGATCCACTGGTCTTGAATTTGCCCGAGTTGTTGGCCAGAAGCTCGCCCAACACTGAAACTTCAGAGTTTGGGGTTGGATATCGGGCGCCATGGCGAGACAGCATCTGAACTTGGATGATCTCAGCACCGTCAGGGAGGGGATATTCATCAACACCAAAGCCAGTACTCGGCAGGTAGGGAGAGAGGTATCCCATGTTGGCAAAGATGCTCTTATTTCCCTCCTTCTGTCCCGAAACGGGAATGGCCGTCTGAAGCGGCTCATTGGGAATAAACGTGTTTGTGGGATTAAACACTCGGGTCTGCGCCAGGAAGGCCGGCTTGCCCGTTGCGGTAGCTCCGGCCCAGAGCTCCGGAGAGGTTTGGAAATACTGGGGAACATCCGGCGGAGAGCCTGGACAAGAGCCGGGACCGGAGCCCCAAGCCCAAGGGAGGGTGAGATAGAGATTGACACCTAGTAAGATGACGACGAGGCCGGAGAGAACAATGACGAGGCTTCGATAGGGCCGATTGGGGCCACGGGGCGTCAACATGTCGGGACGAGGGGACACGCGTCCGGCATCTTGATCATCAATCTGTGCCTCATCCTGGTGAACAAGATGATATCCTGCGCCTGCACCAGGGGGTGCTTTGTGATCACGAGGCGCTGATGACGCCGCCATTGTGCTGGGATGTATGACGCCGAGAGCTGCAGGACGGACTTGTAGGGGCGTCTTCTCGCAGCAAGGGGTGGAAAGGAGAGAGAGAAGAGGGAAGAAGGGAGGAGGCTGTGAAGATCAAGCAAGGGGGTTGATCCAGAAGGCAAGGGAGCAAGGGAGCAAGCCACGTCGTTGGTTCGTCTCGGGAGAGGACCGGGCCGAGAGAAAACAAAGCGGCTGAGGACCAATCCAGACTATTGGGACGTCTCAATGATGCTGTGGCGTTGGAAAGCGTATCCTTGCCCAGCAGAGGCGATGACCAGTTGGGAAGCAGAGGTGCAGAAGACGGGAAAGTTGAGAGCTGAGGACACGGGAAGCTGTGGCTAAGGTACCTGTGGAGAGGTGGCCCGTATGGAGCAAACGAGGTGTAGAGGTACCTACTCCCGAGAAGCTGACATGAAACAGCTCGTAGCTCTGGGGGTGCAAAAGGCTGAGCAGGTCTGGCGTCCTGCCGGCCACGGAGTAAAGAAGCAAACTGTGGGGAAGCCCAGATGGTTGGAGGAGAGCCGGGGATGCGGCTGAGCGGCCCAGGGGTCAGTCTACCGCCGCGTGGAGCGGAACGCCCGAAGGGATATGCCGTCCTTGGAGGCCGTTTCGAGCTCCGGCCGTGTCCTATGGCTGGCTGAGGGCGAGCGTCGGTGTCCAGGGGAAGCAGCTGGTTGGCTGCTCAGGCACAGAGGAGGAGATTGCGCGAGGTGCAGGCAAGGCACATGTACAGTAGTTTTAGTCTGCAGGGCTGATTGCAAGTCTGGCGGCGGCGCAGCTGCGAAGGAGACTCCGATGAGAAAGACTCGAAGGAGGATGGAGATTGGAGATTGGAGATTGGAGCATGGAGACGATACGGGACAAAAGAAAGGGAGGGTCCGTGCGAATGGGGCAATTAGTCACCGCGGGCTGGCACTGTGCATCCGCGGCGCCAGTCGTTGGACTTGGTGCGGTACGTACCGTGTACGGCACTCGATGAGTCCATACTTGTACGGAGTACGGAGTAAGGAGTAAGGATAGGACTGCCATTGATGCAGCAGGGGGGCGTGTGGGGGGAGGAGCCGCTTGCCTCTGACCGAGATGGAGATGGCGAGATGGCGAGATGGCGAGATGCGAAGAGTGTGAGAGAACGGCGCGGCGATTGCGACAGGTCACATTTGTACAACTCGATCAGACGGAGATGTGTATGTACCTACCTCTCTGCGACTTGTGCAATGTACGAGTTAAAGAAATCCCAACGGTAATTGCAACCCACAATCGACAGTCGACTCCGGAAAAGAAAAGAAACCCGACTCGGACGATTTCTGGTACGTTTCCTCATCTACCTGATGAAAGTTGACACGGCCTTTTCAAGGAGTGTAATCCCAATAGCTGTAAAACGCCCAGCCTTTCTACCGGCGACAAGGCCGTTTACGGGGGGGCCGGAGACCGTGGGGGTAAAGGAAACGGCTTGACGGCTTGACGGCTTGACCTAAGCTGGTGGCGTCCTTGAGGATGGCATGTGCCGTGGCCTGGCAGTCCGTGTATATGCGGCTGCAGGTCAGACTGGACCTCCCGCAGAGTACTGTACTTCCTTCGTACCGCCTCTCAGATGCATGTGCTAGTCTCGGGAGACGGCAAATATCCATGACATTTTCTTGTTGTTGACACATGGTAAAAATAAACAACCAATCGAAGGGGTTTCGGTACATTTTGTATCGAGCATACTAGATGTCAGCCTCAAGTACGGAGTACCGAGATGTAGGCCTCGCCCAAACATCCATGTGACCTCCTTTTCTTACCTGCACGCAGCTAAGCATTTGTAGAAAGCCCTGCTTTGCCTTGCTCTAATCTACCGGTAGCTCTGTCTTCTCCCCCTCCAGGGGTTCCTTGGTGGGATCGACGGCAGCGTACCATACCGCGTACTTGTATACGTACGGAGGTAGTACCCTGGACTGATACAGTACCGTACCTCCGTGTACTGGGGACGTCGTATCCCTCTCTTCCATGCGTCTTTCTTTTCTCATGCAGTGTACTGTACACGGTCCATATGGGAATCGGATCTGCCACGGCTCCTTTTCCTCGATTGCCGGGGACTCGACTCCTCTCAAGTCCCCATCCACCTGGATTACACTTGAAGAGGCGGGAGGCGGGAGGCGGCAAGGGGGGAAAAAGCATCTCATCTCATCTCATCTCATCTTATCCACTCGGAAAGGCGAGGCGATGGATGTACATACAGAGTACGCCGCACAGGCACTGTGCCCAACCACGGTGCCGGGCCAGACCCGCCATTTCAACTTGCCTGGGTGGCCGTGGCCAGTGGGCTTGTTTCCACCTTCACACTCACTTCAACTTGGACCTCACCTCATCCCTCATCCCTCATCTTGTCGTATCGTCTCTTTGCCCTCCCTCGGCGACACGTTTCTTTCCTGTCCTCGGAGCCCTGTGTGACCGGATCCCTACAGTTGCTTATTCTGAGTTTACTTTTTTGCCCCCCCTTTTACCTCCCTGTAATCTGCACTCTCACCGCTCAGCGTGCTTCGATTCCGTTCATCCACGCTCCTATTCGCCCGAGTGCGATTCCTCATCCCTCCTTGTCCTCACGACAAAATCCCCCAACATGCATTTCCCACGTAGCATTTCCAAATCGCCACTGACACTCTTCTCTCACACACCCCCTTTGCTCCCCTCCAAATCTAGCCTCTTTTCGCATCTCATCGTGTCCGGGGTTAGTTTGGCCTCACCGTCGTTGAAACAAGCCGCCTCTGTTGTCTCCTCAAACTCCATCATCGAATGTTGTACAGTACTCCATACCTACCTACCTACTTGTACGGATACATGCACGTCAAACCACCCATCCCTCTCTGCCTTGGTAAATCCACACACCCCAACACACTCGAAAACAACAGGGACGGGAACAATCGCCTCGTCATAACTTTCCCAAGCTGTAAAGCATGCCAAAAAGCAAAAGCCACAGATAGGTCAGCTGCGATGAAACCGCCCCTCCCAGCGATTGCACCAAGCCCAAGGAGACAACGGTCCCGAGAGTGAGACAGCAATATGCCCGTCCACTGCACTTGATACGTAATGAGCAGCTTCCGAGAGATTAACCAGAAAAAAGCAAACAGAAAGAGGCAAGAGAAAAATCGCATAGAAAAAAAGGAAACAAGTAGGGAAAAAAAGCAAACATAGGAGACCGTTGGTTTCCCGTCCTCACACCGTTGTTGACCCAACCACCCAACCACCGCCCCCATCACCACCATCACCACTACCACCGCCTCCTGACGCATAACCCATGCTCACCCTCATTGTATTCCCTCGTCTCACTTTTACCGAGTCCAAGGACCAGGAATCGCTGGGTAGATCCGTGAGGCTCGCCACCAAGTTGAATCCTTGCAATGCGAAAACAAAACCAAGTGCCGTGTACGCAGTACCGAGTACGGAGTAGCAACCTCTTCTCCCCTCCTTTTCTTCTCTGTCTCTGGATCGCTCAATACAAGAAAAAGCAAAGCACGTTTCCACTTGGACAAGTCCACAAACGCCTCCCCCCACCAAAAATTTCACCGACCTACCTATACGGGGACGGAGCACCATGCTCGACTGCTTGTCTCCTCGTTTTGTGCATGCCATATCATCACTTTCACCTCATTTATCGTCATTGCTATTCTGTCCTTTGATCTCATCTTCAGCCTCTGTTTCAAGGCCCCTCTCTTTTCCTCGTATTGCTCCGCTGTAAATCTTGCATTCATCCATGAGTCCTCCCGTCCCTTTGGTACCAGCCTGCCGGCCAACCCCAGCCCTTGCCGGGGGCTCCCAGACGCCATGTGTTCCAGCCCACCATCGTGGCCATGCCCATCTGCCGTTAAGTCGACCCTCAAGACTACACGATGGGGCTAATGCCTTTCCATCCTCTCTGTCTTGGCTCTTTTCTCCTACCGCCGTCAAATGACGATCTTCTGTCCCGGCTTTCCTCTCCCTGCACATCCCACCCATGACCCCCGTACCCATGTCGTTGCCCCAAGGCCCCCAAGCAGACATGGCAGCCGTCAAGTCGACAAGATAACTTCGCCTCCTGTTGTCAGCTCCTAATCTCCATGACCCATGCCCCTGTCCATTCTCAGACTTGGGCCAGTTTCTAGAGCCTGGCAAGCCTGGACATTCCCCATGTCGAATCCAGCCAGATGCAGGGTCTAGATCTAAGCATGAACTATCACATATCACAAATGCATCATCAACAAATCGTGGCCTTGGGAGCTAAGAAATAAACCCCTGTATTTTCCCTATTACGCCTCCATCTTCCAAATCAATCTGTACGGAGTAGCTACCGGTCTGGAAATGTTTCCCCGCCCCCTTGCAGTCTCAAGTGCACAAACCAGAACCAGCACACAGTGACTCCAGACCAGGACACCGGAAAAAAAGACTTTTCGTGCCGTAAGACACAGAGGTATTATGCATGATGCATATCGACCGTCTTGCCAAACTCAAACCTTGGACCCAATTTCGCCCCTGGTTCCCAGACCAAACCTGACCTTGTACCTACCAATGATGCTTTTGTTTTCCGGACACGCCACACCCTTCATTAGTACCAAGGAAATGTTCTGTGTATGCAGCATTTTAGTTGGCAATGCATCGGAGCACAAAGAATCCATCGGGCATGGGATCGAGATGCCAGACTTTGGGGCCGGCCTCGGAAAAGGCCTTCTCCCACTCTTGTCTCAGATCCTCGGGAAGGCTCCAACCCAATTCGTCGTCGCGAAGTCGCATGCGGACCAGGTGACGGCGCTCCTGGGGCACTTCACCATTGACAAATCCCTCTCGACGGTGAAGAACCGCGAGATTGTTGATGAAATGGATGTCACCGGGCTGAGTAGAGATTTCAAGCTGAGTGGCCTTGGCAATGGCCTCAATAGCATCCAGAGCTTCAACCTGGCGCGGGGTCACGGCAGGGAGGTTCTTGGAGCGGGGGTGGACATCGTTCCCCATGAGCGGAACACGACCGAAGTTGACAATAAGTCGCCCCTCATGGTAAAAGAGCACGGGACGACACTGAAACTGGGGCCTGAGTGGTGATTAGCGTTGGAGATTTGGGAACTTGTTGAGTCCTTGGAAGTACTCGTGATGGTCACTTACATGGCGAATGGCCAATCAGATCGAGCCAAAGTGCGGATGAGATCTGGTCGACTAGCGGCGAGAACATTGTAGACGGTGTACGAAGAAGCAATAATGCACTTGCCTCCAGAAGCCGCTGTGGCTCTGGTCAGCCAGCTAACAATATCGCCGGCTTCCTCATTGTGGAAGGTCCGTAGCAAGGTCAGCAGATGCATTTCACGACGGTAGACACGGCGGCAGGGACTTACAATTGGGGAAGTGGAGTGACGGTGGTGCCCAGCCTTCAGCTTGGACGAGTTATCCGCGACAATGTGCACTGAGTTGGTGTGAGCTTTGCCAAACAGCAGGGTTGGGCGAGCGAGGGGGACGCACCAAGCATGTTGCCCTTCTTGTCCTGGCGGCCATGGCGGTTGGCGATGTACGACTGAATGCCAAGATGGAGGATAGCGAGATCCTCGACAGAATACTTGCGTGGATCCAGACCGCGAACGACGCCAAATCCCTTGCCGTCATAGACGTCTCGGCGGATGCTGTCTAATCGTGGACCAAGGGTGGGAAGAGGGAAGTTGTCCTGAGAGACAAGATCCCCGTCCAAGCCCAAATCTGTTTTCGGGTTAGTCTGGGCTGTTTCAAGGTGGCTGAAAGCTCAGGGATACTAACCTTTGAACTGCCGCAAAGCATTTTCGACCTCCTGCAAGTCGGCCTCTGTGAGCACGTGGATGTAATCAGACTCGCGGCCCACAAATTGATCGCCAGCCCAGGCCAAGGGAACATCCAGGACCCGTGGGAACGCCTCAGGAAGCCCAGCTGGGGCATCTGCCACGCGAACCGCACACCCAGCGGCCGCAAGACCCAGGTCAAAGACTGGGGCTGGACCAATGACACCGCCTGACTTTCTGGTAGCCATTGTAAATGGGATGGAAATGGTTTTCGTTGTTGGTTTAGTGAATGTAATTGCTTCTCTTCCTGCGGCATCAACTGTCAGCACTGACAGGGACGAGCAATAACGTCAAGCTCTCCGCAAGGCAAGGGAGCGTCAGATGGGAAATTGGGAAACTTACAGAATAAACGAAAGATACTGATGGGCAATGATGTCAAGTAGAGAATAATGCTAGGACAGTGTGTAGGCTTGATGCTGGAGTACAGATGCAGTTGAGTTGGATAAGAATTGAGAATTGAGAGTTGAGAGTTGAGAGTTGAGAAGAAGAAGATCAAAGGTTGATGGGAGAGATGGGCAGACGAGGGATGACCCAGGTAGGTAGCCAGGTAATTGGGCAAGTGGGAAAGGAAAACTTGAGATGGAAGTCGTGATGCTGAGCAGGAGGAGAAGTTGCACAGAACAGCAGGTGCAGTTGCCGTGTTGATAGTAGGTACCCAGCCAACAACGATCTTGGTCACAAGGAACGGGCACCTGGAACCACAAGAGGCAATTGGGATGGGGGCCAAAGAGGAAAGAAAGGGAAAGGAGGATAGCTCAATTGAGATATGGAGGAAGGAAGTTGGACAGGATGGGCGAGGGGAGGATTCAAATATACTTTCAGCAATGACGACAAGGTGAAAGATGGCAGGAGGTAGAAGGTAGGTGTAAGGTGTAAGGGATGAGCAGGTGCCACAAGCTGAGCAAGAGCAAAGAAGGCTACGAGGAAAGTAAGAGCGAATGGGCCAGGACAGGGTAAGAGTGAGAGGGGGGAGCCATCCCCAGATGCCTTATTATACCTTCAGGTTAGTCGGGGTGTGAGAAAGAGATTGTGGACAGCATCAAGAAGAAGCGATTGAACTGATGACTAGCTAAGTGAGGCGGCCCCTTTTCCCTCTGCTCGATCCCGGTGATTGGAACGATCTTCTCTTACACAAGGCGGGCTGTACGATGTCAGTACAAGTATTTTTGGTTACGCAGCATATGGCAAATTAGAGAGAAAGGTTGTACAACGCAGGTACTTCCCGAACAATGATAAGGCCGGGTT
>JALNIO010000976.1:19787-36668 GCA_023509875.1 Rugonectria rugulosa | reverse complement strand
AAAAAAAAACAACGACAACAAGATTGGACCTCGAAAAATGAAAGAAGCTCCTGCTGAGAGACGATACACCCCCCGGGTAGAGGCCTCAGATAGCGGCATCCCAGCCGCAAATGCCAGGATCGATGGAACATTTTCGTTAGAGCAAGCCACGACATGGATGGGAAAGCAGAGGGAGAGAGAGAGAGAGAGGTGTGAGCAGCCAGCCGCAAGAATCGAAAAACGAATCGACTGCGAGGAGACAAGAAGGAAAAAGAAAAAGAGGAGGAAGGAGGGAGTGAGGGAGGGGGTGAGAGAACAGAAAAAGAAAAAAAAACACCAAAAAAAGGAAGAAGAAAAAAAGAGGAAAGGAGAGAAAAAGGAACCTAGCTAGGTAGTTAGTTAGTGAGGAAGAAAAAGTAAATAGCAAATAGTCAGCATCATTCCCCCAGACCAAAAGCAAAGACGGTGGACGGATACCCAACGAGTTTTTAGGATTGTTGATCCTTCCTCAGCCCGGGTCTTGAATGGCTCGACGCTTGCCTCGCACTTATTACCGTACCTATACTTGGTACTTCTCGACTCTCCCTCATACCGCGCATGTACTGTTACCTCGTTATGAGGGTCGAGTCGGTACGGCAGACGTGAGAGAAAGCGATACGTACTGCATGTAGTAGTGTCCACCTTCAATTCGTCAATGAATCCTCGAGGCACCTTGTTGAGCTCTCCAAGACCCCAAGAGTCTTGGGGACCCCCGACAGCCCAAGCACAGACCCCTGAAAGCAACCGGCGTGCTTCTAGCGCCGGGGAGAGGTCCGCCGCCTATGCATTTTTGATGGGGCACGACGCTTCTGACGGCTGCTCTTCTTGTATGAGTGCTCTCACAATTGCATGTATTATGGAGTTATGTATGTACATACTGCCCACGTACTCCCTACCAAGTAACAACTTGAGCCGTAGTGGATCATTACCAAAACACCCTTATGGTTCAGTCCAGTCCGCCATGGCCTCCCGTCCTCCCGTCTCTCACAGCATCGCCCGTCTTCCTCCCTCCCTCCTCTCTCCCATCTCTCAATTTGAATGGTCCAATCTTCCGCCTCCCGCCTCCCCGTCGCACCGGTTGTTGCACCAATATTCCCTCCCTCATTTGCCTTTCTCTCACCGACATCTCGACGGGACTTGTGTATCGCCGGGTCCTGAGCCGCATTCCGCCCGCACTCACCGGGACGGTATCGCATGTGGCGTGCCATCTCCGACATTAGAGGTTGGACAAAAGAAAACCAACCTCAAATCAAGACCTCCGAGCATGCATCTCCATCCCGCTACCACGAAACCCCAGTACTACCGAGGAAATCGCAGTCAGTCATGAGGTGCTGTACTCCCTTAAGCCTGCAGAGGAACAAGACTGTTGGTGCCTTACCTGCGCCTCATCCTCCTCTCAGGGGTGGTGGACATGGGTATGAAGAAGCGTGAATAAGCTTTCTTCTTTCGTCCATGTCCTCTTCTCCCTCTTCTCCCTTCTCCCTTCTCCCTTCTTCCCTCTTCCTCTTCTTCTTTTCTTTCATGATCCTTGACCAAGCTTTCTCAAATTGTGTCACCATAACTCCGTGCAACCCGAGAACGCGCCAGCAAATTACTCCGTGCAATACACACTCGACAAGCTTGGGCCCTCCGGCATCGCATCACATCAGTACCGATTCGCCCGCCGTTTCGCGCACAAGCAAGACTTCGCTTCGGGTGCAGCGGGTCCCGGTCCGCCGTACTCCGTACACCACGTAACCGCCACCATCGTTTACACGGACGGTGCAGCATGTCGAAGAACGTGGACCACTGCCACGGCCCGGCGCCGTCTGTAGTCGGCTGGTACCTCGCTCGACCAAAAGTAAGAAGACCATCTCAAACCTTCCTCGTCACCCTCTGGTGTCCACGCTCCTTCCCGTTGGGTTCCACCGCTGCTATCTCGCGTTGGCCTACTTATCGTTCACTCATCCAAGCCTGTTTCTCATGATACACTAACTGGGCGCGAACTTGACCGCCGCTTTGCGCTTCCGTCCTCAACGGCTGCAAGCATGCCAGGTTACCTAGGAATGGCTCCGCAAAGCGCTGTCTGCCTGTGTCAACCCGGGCGCATCGTGCTTTGAGGAGCCATATGTATGCTGTGGAGCATACGTGCGTTGCATCTGCAGATGCTCTGCGAAGCTCTCCTGCTTTCGCGAAGAATCTGCAGACCATGGTCGCCCAGTTACATCATCGTACGAGGTTGCCAACCTTCTTCAAACAGCTGGCTAATA
Organism: Rugonectria rugulosa; assembly: GCA_023509875.1. Taxonomy (NCBI): domain Eukaryota; kingdom Fungi; phylum Ascomycota; class Sordariomycetes; order Hypocreales; family Nectriaceae; genus Rugonectria; species Rugonectria rugulosa. Next base: position 34,401 of record JALNIO010000976.1, on the reverse strand, counting down.
TAGAAGTAGTCATTGTCATAGGCGGTACCGCTTCGAAGAACCTCCCATTCCTTCCCTGAGTCGTGGGAAATGCTGCATTAGCGCTGCTCCAGGAACTCGGTATTGATGAGGGGGACCCTGGCTGGGACTCACCATGCTGGCTAGCGCTCGTTCTAGTGTTGCGCACGAACTCGATTTGACGCTCGTCCAAGCCCGCAAGGGTTCTCAACTCAGTCTCTTTGCACGATTCGGAGAAGGGATAAATCCCCTTGTTGCAGTAGTGGAAATGGGCCAGCAGGATGTTGGCACCTGCAGCCAGTCAGTTGGGCCCCTCCATTGAGACGCACGAGAGTCCGTCAAGGGTGGGGACATCATGGGAGGCCTGTCTCACTTACCCAGGTGATATTCTTGGACTTTCTCCTCTCGAGCGAATCGTCGCTGCGAGTAAACCGAACGTTAGCGACCGTCATGTCCCGAGATGCCTTGGCCAGGGCACACATTAAAAGTGGCTCTCGCCTTGCTCTCTTGTCCCCTCTTGCTCATCAGCTTTCCCATCTTCTTGCTTACCTTCATTCCATGCTTCCTTGCATAGCCCTGATCATGCGCAATTATGAGAGCCGTGTTATGCAAAAGAATAAAAGTCACCAGGTATGTCACTAGCCATGTGCTTTGCTTGTTCTTCTGGACAATCTTTTGAAGCCTGTCCAACAGTTCCCTGCGGAGTCTTGTCTGGATGTGGTGAATCAGCACCAGATCCAGCTGCGCGCCCATTACCGGTGGCAGCGGGATCATCCCAGGGTTGGGGCTGGTCTCATCTAGAATGTTTGGAGGCATGCCTAGTGTTTCTGCTCCGACGATGTAGCTTGATCTCGTCGTCAAGCGGCATGAGATCCAAAGCATCAACGTCCGTCCTACCAAGTCCGCACTTTCAGGGTGCGTCATTGGATCGAATACCATGTTCAGCGCCCAGTCGTACGTCTGCCACAGGAGACCGCTGGGAGACCCTAGCATGCTAAAGACAGCGTCTCGCATGCTCGTCCGAATATGTTCGTTGTACGCGAGTTTCACGTCCTCCAATTTTACGAGAGCATATGGCGGTATCTTGACTGACTTCTTCGTTCCATGATAGTCCCAGGTTCGTTCAAGCTTGTCGCCAGGCTGGGGGATAAAGCGTCGGACCTGTACTCGGACGAAGTGACTGTTGGTAAGACCGTCACCGAGGGTTATCGTCTTAATTTCCTCCGAGGCCCAATGCTGAATGGGATCCGAGATGTTGTTCACCCATCTCCGGGTCCACTCATACCCAGGAACTTGCCCAGGTTTGAACAGCCGGATGTCCGTGATCTTGTACCTAAGACAAGGAAACCGGCCTGCTCTCGAGTTGGACACCTTTTTGCATGTTAGACACGGACCTCCATCCTCCTCTGTGTTGTTCTCGCACTGCGACACATATTGTCAGCTCAAATACATCCTCAATGTTGACCGCAGAAGATGGGCGGCTCTAGCTCATCAATCACCAGGTCTACTTACACGAATTCGCTGCATTCTGCACCTGATACATGAACCAATCTTACGAGTTTGAGCTGTCTGCTCTCGCAGATTCAGATCTTTGAAAGGTCCCCGTTTCCCTCCTCGCTGGCTCGGCATCAGGACGTCGTAGCTGGGCTGCGGAGTACGCGCCGGCGCAGCCGCAAGTACTGGCGCAGGCGCAGGCGGAGGCTGGGGCGGCAAAGGAGTATCCGCCCATGCTGTTGGTAGACCATCTTGGGGAACTGGTTCGTCCAGCGGCTGGGGCTGCTGTGAAATCATGATGTCATACTGCGTTATAGAAAGCGTGGTCGGCATGACTTGTGGTGTCAGATTGGTGGGAGTGACGAGGCTAGTATTGGCATTATAAGGCACTGCTGAGAGATCTGGTTGCGCCACCTGATCAGGTACGAGCAAAGCCCGATTAGAAAGCTCCTGCTCCGTTTTCATTGACTCATCAGGATAGTATTCAGGAGCTGGCAAACCGTCGGGCTGTACCGTGTTTGCATCACTGATCAAAGCTGGCACTTGTGGATGTGGTTGATTTGGTAGGAGGGGGAAGCCGGTCAGAGGCGGAGAAGTCAAGTTGGGCTGTGGATACGCAAATGAGCTTTGCGGTGCGATGTCCAGAGTCGAAGGTGTGAACTGCTGAGGGGTTGAAATCTGCATGGAAGGCGGCTTTTCTACGGTATAAGGGCTTTCACTGACAACCGCAGACGGCAGGCCATCTGGAATCTGCTGATATCCTTCATGGCCATGTCAGCAATCTTGCAACGAGTCGACTAAAAAGGGCAAACCATCGCTCACGTACCATCTTGGCCTCGATATCCCAGTCCACAACCTGGGCAGCATATCATCAAATTCGCAAGCCCTCTAGCCAGGGGTGAGGTAGGAGATGCGAGAGGGACTGGTCCAGCTTCAACCCAGTCTGCTGATTCTCCATATTGGCCGTATTGCCGCTGATCATTGTCCGCTGGTGCTTGAAGCCTCTCCAGCGGCCCTTGGGAAGACGATGCAGAATCTTGAGTCATTGAGGAGGGTCCGTTCAGTCTCCTTCTCTTCTGTGCTTGTGCTTGTAGAAGAATTGTGTGAACTTGGAGGCCGCAATCTATCCCATAGAATAGGGCAAGTGACTCGAGTTGGAATTGAGTCTCGATAGGTAAGGAACTGATATCACAATGCCCAAATTGCGAGACAAATGGGGATGAAGGGAAAGACTCTTCAACTCCCACCGGGGAGCGAGGCCTCTTTGACTTAAGGGGAGGTTGAGGATTCTATAGAATGATCAATTCACCGCAGATTCAAGGGGGAAGGAGTGCGAAGAAGAGAGGGGGGTTGGGGCAAGGTCGAAAAGATTCTTGACCGGGAGCTATGGGCAGCAGCACGAGAGCTCCGATGGGGCGGCGAAAAGAGAAAATGCGGGCATGATTGGCAACGGCCGCAGGGGACCACAGAGAGGGACCGATGGGAAGGGATCAATCAAACAGTCCATGCAGGTTGCCGCCAGCCGGGGAGAAGAAATCTCTTACCATTATGGCTGCAGTGAGACAGGGTGTGGAACGAAGCTGCGCGGCAGCGAGAAACAAAAGTCAAGGTACCACCACGTGGAGACCGAAGTATATGGTATACAAGTAGGAACAAGGAGAGTCAGAGTCAGTCGGGCTTAGTCCAAAGCCCAGCGGGTGAGGTTGAGCGACGCCGGGGTGAGAGGAGGGGGGAGGGTGGTGGTAAGCTAAGGTGGCACGAAAGCCATCACCAGGACAGGTAAATTCAACCCCAGTAGTGCGCTGAGTGGAGCGTCAAGTCAACGAGTTTCGACGAGGTGAGGAGAGCCAGATGAGTCGGAGAAGAGCAGAAACCCTACAAAGTAAGAGAGGCGAAGTCGGCCGGTGAGAGGGGGGCAAGTCGCGAGGGGATAAGTAAGGCCAGTCAGACAGCCAACGCTGCCGGCTCAGCAAGAGTCAACGTGATGAGGAAAGCTGGTGGTATCGCCGAGGGACGGCGGGCACGCGTGCTGGCTGTGGTTAACAGACGGCTGAGGCGACGTGATGCGAAGAAGCCTTGGCCTTGGACCGAGGGTGTCGTTTGTCGCCCTTGATGGCGGCTGTTGTGGTACTGAGTTGGTGCTTAAACAGGCGCTTCGGGTGTCGAGTCAGGCCGATATGCTCGCGGCCGCGAAAGCTGTAGGGATGACAGCCGATGCGAGCTGCGGGCTGAGTGGGCTGGCGGCTGGCGGTGTGGTGGCCGTAGTAACTGGGCGTCGAGCGATTCAAGCCGCTGTTCAACGGGCAGCTAGGAAGGGTGAAGATGGTCGAGTCTGAAGGAGAAGAGTGGACTCGGTGAAGACGACGAGAACATTGCGCCGTGCTGAATTGTTTTTGACCGGTCTGAGGGGTACCAAGGGCTCTCGACAGGGGGCCGACAGGTTGCAGTGCTTTGGACCGAAAGCCTTTGGATGATTACTGCCCAGTAAGCCTGGCTTTCCCGATCAGGTGGAGGGAGCCGGTTGGGACCAGGGATCCAGAAGCTGGGACTTGGTGGGAGAAGGCGATGTGGTTCGATTCATGGAGCCCCGATGCTTCGGATCTGCCATGCCATAGGATGCGTTTTACCATCATGAATCCTTTTGCCAATTCGCCGGTTCAGTGCCATGGAATCCGGAGGGGGACGACGGTCGTTGTCAGTGGTGGATAGCATTGTCCATGTGATTGACATGACAGTCCAGTGCCGCAATCATGGCTCTAACGGGCCGGGGGTGGGTAGGGTATCATTTTGCTTTTTCTCTTGGGCGTGAGCACAGAAATGGCTTACAGAGACCCCAGTAGAAAGTAAGAGGTATTCGCTACCTGCGACCATTGGCATAGCGTCAGAGGATTCCTGGAAATACATGCAAATGGCAGCCGCACATTTCGACAATAGGTTGGACAGCGTTGGCGTAGGCTCTCCGGTCAGTATGCCATACGAACTCGGCTGGTAGGGGTTGACGATTAGTCCCATGGGGCTGCCACTCATTGTCAGGGACGATCGTGAAAGTCGGCATGGAGTAAAGTGCAGACAAGGGCACCAGCTGACCAGCATTCTCAGATTTGCCCCGGACGCCCATGAATCCCCGTTGCATGTGTGCACCCACACAACTCTACGTGGTAATTAGTTAGTGACGTTTAAACCTCATCCGCCGGCAAGACGCTGACCGGTCCGAGGAGAAGAGATGTGGCCGCTCATCAGGTTGAACTGTCTGCAATCATCGATCCCACCTAGCCATGTGACAGGCTTCATGTACGCCATCATCACGCAACTGGCGTGGTTGGTTCGATATGGGGGAGGAAGCGGGGACCGGTGAGGTGGCTCAATAATTATCCCTCAGTCGTGGACTCGTGGCTTAACCCAGGGCAGAGTACATGGTCCAATCGTCGATGCCAACATTTCGTAAAAACCACGATAATTCTCTTTTCTTTTTCCATGCCTCTTCTCCCTATGCGGCCCGCGACGTGGATAAGTCGGAACCAGGTCGACTGACAATGCTACCATCAGCACCTGTGCAAGATTGTTCATGATGGGTACGTACGGATACGATGCCCGTGCTTGTGCACGCCGACGAGACCTTGTTCTAGCCTTCTTGGGCAGCTGCGGTCGTTCAGATATGAAGCACATCCCTGCGAGAGGCAGTTATTTTTGGTGATGGCTGTTGTTGGAGTGGACGATGAGAGACGAGGAAGAAAGGGGAGCAGAAATTTGCACTAACCTGGGCTGAGGACAGCCAGATGGCCTCACAGCCAAGTTGACTTTAGCGCCACTTTTTGTTGACGGACCTTCCATTCCTAGGTACGTAGGTAGGTAGTTGTCATAGTTCAGCTTACAAAGCCCACTGGGTGTCTACAGACATGAGGCACCACATCCGCGCCTGCCTTACATGTAAGACACCTACCTTGCCTTATATCAAGCGACGTCTACCCGAGAAGTAGCGTCCCGTATCTGAGGGTCTTACCTTACCAACTTACCAACCTCGATTAAGCTCTCTAGGTCCTTCCTTGATAGTCTGGAACGGCTGGACGGGACAACGGGAAGGTTAAAATTACCTGGGCAGGACTTTCCGAATTTGGCAGTTGAGCGTTGCGGGTGGATTGACACGGCTTGCCCGAACTTTGTCCTTTTGGGGCGAAACGCTTCAGTTGGACACCAACCTGATCTCATCAGAGAGCCGAAGAACCAAAGAATAATGCGGAGACGGACGCCGAGGACAAACAATTACGCACATACCGCAGCCAAGGCCCAACCAGGTCGATTCCCCCAGAGATCCTCCAATCCACTCTCAAGTCCACGAGTCCCGACTAATCAAGGCACCTACATCGGGTCTTCCCGCCTCGCTACAGTACCTTAAGTTGACCGAACATTGTCAAGGCCTCTGAACTGTCTGCCTTGCTACCTACCTACCTACGACATATGCAGGCAAGCAGGGAGGCATGAATAGGTCGCCTGCTGTCTGTGTGTCAGCGTGCATCCTTTGAGTGCGTGTACGGTCTCAGATGTCGAGTGAGCTACTAATCACCTCCGGGTCTTATTCAGCCCAGACTGCGCCTCAACTTAGGGGACTTGACGGTCCTTGCTTCGCTGTCCAATCCCTTCCCTCGTTGCGGCTTGTGTGACACAAGCTACTTGAAATGTGCGGGCGGTTGGAAGAAACCTCCGGTGTCTTAGACACGGCACCATGCGTACGTAGAGCATGGCGCCTTGACTGCCGCCTCCTTAGACACTAAGACCAATTCAGACTTCTTGTTGTCAACCTCAGGTTCCAGACGCGCATCTGCACGGTCATCCCGGCTTGGCTCTGCAAAGTCCTCGACATATCTTTTGGCCAGTGAGCATTCCGTCCAATGCCTTATTTTCTAGTCCGACTCATCACACCCCATATCAACCCCGTGATCTTATTCGATATGCGATAGTCATAATACACACAGTTTAGTGCAACGTCAAAGGGCGGTGTCGCTGCACTTGTGGCATGGTCCTGTAAAGCCAGTTGACTAGCCAGGTTGGCGACTCGACGATGAAGCTCTTGCAGAATGGTAACACCAGGAGGCGAGACTTGTCTTCGCTCCGAGAAATATATCTTGGGACTTTTGTGTTGGTCAGAAAAGAGAAGAAAAGGTACTTTGTCTGGGGAGTGGCTTTAAACTATCTCATCTCGTATTGTCCTTTTGTATATAAATTCAGTCCTAGCCTCCCGTGAAAAGTACCCGTCTTTCCCGTCCATACGCAGCGACTCAGCTCTTTCTCCTTCAATCCAGGTCATCCACTATTCAAGAAGCAAAACAAATGCGTTGATCTGGATACTCCAGGGGCGCGTCTGGCCGAGTAACAAATGTTCTTCTCGGCGAGTGACAGCCTGCAGTCCCGCTCTGTGAGGGCGTGCGTTTGAACAGATGTCGGCCAACGGGGCTTCCTATTCGCAATGCATTCATGACGTGTCGCGCGATAGAGTGTGTCCCATAACTGTATGAGGAATTGCACTTTTTCAACTCGAATCGAATTTCGCTCCAGTTGTACGCCGTTCAACGAGACTAAAGAAGTCATCCGGTGATTGTGAGGTTGTTTTGGGTTATATCGTCACTGTGCTTTGCATTACCACCAATCCTCGTGCTCGAGACGAGATCCTCCTATCACAGTGGTATCTTTGGTACGGGTTCTCGCATGAAGTGATCCCGTGCACCACCCCTTGCTGTCTGGTGGTCGTCAACTAGAGGCAGTTTCTCCTACCCTACCAGGCAGGTCGTCGACAATCCTATCACAATGCTGTGTGCCTCCTCTGTCTTCCAGCTCACTAAATGATACAGTATCTATGTACAGGTTGTCTTTATACTTGGGAATTTCTGCAAAGTGAAAATGGCTTACGTGGGCGTCTCCTGGTCGCACCTAGTGTATTGTGACGCCAGGCTCGCGAATGAGCACAGTTTCTTGAGGAGACGAGTAAGCGACTGTGGCACAAGGCGTTGGTTGCTCATACTTGCGTCAGCAGGCAGAGGAGCTTCGTCATGGTAGGTTTGCACCTTTATTACAATTCACCAAGCTTAGCTTACGCCAGGTCATTTGTTCTAGTTACGGTAAATAGAGGGTAGAGACCCAGGAGGCAGGGTGAGTGTCTAGGAAAATATGTCGCAAGATACACGGCACACGAGAACATGACACGATCAAATGCCCTCTGTCGTTGATCATTAATTTTGTCATTAGGTCTTATGCCCTGTGCGGTTGAATATTTGGTCAAACTACGCAGCCTGTGGTGTACCTACTGTACAAGTATTATGCAATCTGTTTGCCTGGTACCCAAGTCAGCCAAGTGGTAAGTGGAGAAGAAAAGGATACGTGCAGCCGGGAGTGCGTAGCACGTACTAACTTTAGGTAGGCGTATGTGCCGTATAAAGTATGGAGTGCTGCCGTACTCAGTACATACACTCACTCACTTGCCGACCTACACAACTGTCTAATCCCGGAACAACAAGTCGCTTACTACTCGGTACTCGCGAAGACTTCATGGAAGAGAACAGATTGAACCTGTGGTGGATAGCCAAAAGGGTGGAACCTTGAAATGTCTTAGCCATGCCTACTTGCGTACCTAGCTACTATACCATGTCGACGGGCCACTATCTACTTCACACAGTCCCAAATGGCTGAAGACTGCCCATCGCGAACCAGAAAAGTCACAACAGGGGTGAGAACTTCTGGACGGGCGCTCCTTCTGCGCATACCCATGGGCTAATGTCGCATCAAGGGCCATCAGCCATGTCTGCTCCTTCCCAGGACTCTCGATCCAATCATGTGATCAGGCAAGCAGCCCGAATCGATCCGGGTGCAGCACCGGTTCAATGCAGAGTCCCCAGAGTCCCCAGAGTCTCCAGAGTCGCTCCCCGAATTTGTCGGTCCTGTCCCTTCTTTATCACCGCCTGTCGTCGTCACACAACCAAACTTCTCCCTATTCGCCTCCAAAGCTGCCTGCAGCATCCTCTTCTTCTGCATTTTATGAATCGCCCGTTCCAGAGCTGCCCTCCCTCGCATTGGTTCCTTTCTCCAGTCGCGCTCGACCAACCCCGTCAACCCCGTCAACCCCTCCCCCAACACTCAGCTCCCTTGCATCTGATCCGCACCGCCCGAGCTGCCATCCAGTAGGCAGGCTATACCATCGCTGGCGCTTTCTGCCGTGCCGTGCGATGAAACATTGCCCGGGCTTGGTTGAGTGATACTCCGGTCTGGATCATCCCACTGTGCAACCCGGCCTGCACCATGGAGTTGAGCCAACAGTCGATTCACGATGTCATCCACCCAACTGCAGCCTTCTCCGGAACTCCCGCCAACATCACCCAGGGAAGTCCTGACCGAGATGATACCCCAAGCTGGGGTGATTCTCCATTGAATCCCAAGAATCGCATCGACAGCCTCTCGCCGCTTGACCGACCGCTCTGGCGGATCGACGGTTGCACATCTTTTGGGAGTCAATTCTACGCCGTACCCCTGTTCATCGAGTCTCCCTCCCCGATGAGAGTCGATGTCTTCATCCCAGAGCCAGCGAGACTGTCCCCGATTCTCAAGAAAGTCCTCGATGTGGATGTTGCATTTCACACCACGAGTGGTTCGCGGATCGCCGTCCTCGGCATCACTCTCCATATTGCTCGAATCCTGCAGCATTGGACTTCTCGCCAAGAAAATCCCGCCCAGATATTTGACAATTTACCATTCGGATCACGTATAGTCTTCGAGAACCTTCCCGTCAATGTCGCCGAGGCCCGGATCACCATTGCCCGAACACACTACTTGGAACGCCAACTTCTGTCTGTTGCGTCCCTCGAGAAGTACTGGGGTAGCGACTTGCAGCTGCCCCCTACTGTCGACATCAGCGAGGCATCCTACGTGGCTCAGTTGCATGACAGTGTCTGCCTCGTTAAAATTGCCGGCAAAATATGGATCTTCAAAGCATTGACAAGCTACACCAAGTATCTATATCATGAACTGAGGCAACTACTCATCATCGAACCACACCCAAACATTGTTGCCAGGCCTGTCCATTTAGTGACAAAGAAGTGCAACTTTGGGAACAAGGTCGCCGTCATTGGGTTCACTCTTGAATATCACATTTATGGCAGCGTTCGAGATTTGATACCCTTTCTACGGATACACAACAAGATATCATTGGAAGACGAGACAAAATGGGCGATCCAACTCGCATCCGCACTGGTCCACTTACGGGGAACTTCTGGCATATTTTATCCAGATCTGAGGCTCGACAACATTGTGCTTTCGTCTTCACGCGATGTGGTCATGGTTGATTTTGAGCAGCGAGGTGTCTGGTGCGAGTTTGCTGCTCCCGAAGCCAATGCGTTGGAGTATGTGAGACTATTGGCCATTGACGAAGAGATCCCTGTAGAGGTCAAGGAGAAGTACGCAAATATCCTCACCGAGATGTTACCGGACTGGGAGACAATGGGAGAGGGGGAAGAATACACATGGCCTTCAAAAGGATACAATGTTCCTTGGGCCTGTCTGACTCCGACTGAGCAAGAAGCTTGCGAGGTCTACATGCTGGGCCGTGTTCTCTGGTGCATATTCGAGGGGAACAGTGCTCCTCAACGTGCTGCTGTCTGGCTATCGTATCGATGGGAACCGGCGGTCGAGTTCCCGGGATACACGCGAACCCCGGAGCCAATTCGACAACTCATCGATCGATGCACGAGAGGGAGGACGGCTGGGATGAGCAAGCTCATTGTCAGGGAGGGAAACCAGCTCGTACTGCGGGAGTATGAAAAACAGGGACTGTCAACTCCGGAGAGTGTTCAACAGACGGCCCGGGATTGGTGGTCCAGGGAGATCAAGGAGTCCGAGCTGTGGCTGGAGGAGCGGCGGGAAGGCATGAAGAGAGGCGATTGGAACGAAAACTACTACAATCGACCGACGCTCAAGGAAGTTCTCACTGAGCTACAAGAATTCCGGGACCAAGCGGGACTACGAATTTAAGAGCCGATTCTGAGTGTTGGTTCAACGCAAAATGGACACATCACACCCGTCATTTCCTAAGGTAGAGCAAATTGGCCTGAACCAGCAGGCATTTATTTATTTATTCTAAGCTGCTTCTCTATCATGTGGCACGAGCCTGACATCTTCAATCTAATAAGCGTAGCCGTGCCCATCGATCCCGTAAATAAATACATAAAATAGAATAGAATAAACGAACCATCGAATGAAGAAGAGAAACGGTGAAGAAATGTTTTTGTGGTATCCGGGTAGGCAGGGAAAGCAAATTCGCCGTCATGAGCAAGATCTAATACAACACGTATACAGCACCAACTCGGCAAAGAAGCCTCGCGGCACTTACTTCATTCTTTTGGGCTCCCGATCTGTTTCTTCGTTCGGTCCAGATCGCTTGAGCCCGGCCCCGATGCTTGAAGTCTTTAGTCTTTGGAGAAGGTTGTGGAACTTGTTCACGTAGGTTGCAGGGGCGCCGTGAACCTCGATACGTTCCAGAACAACTTCGAGACTGGAGAGAAACTGGCTGGCAGCCTCTGGAATTAATTCCAGTACATCAATCACAAAGCTCTGATCCATATCGCCAATGAGGCTCAGGTAGAGATTTCGACTGATACGGGAGGGGCCCATGTGCACGTCGCGATTGCGACTGACGATGGCTTCAAGGATTTGAACAAGGCTCCGCGCGGCAGATATCGCCTGCGACGGTTTGAGCGGTCGTTGACGGTGATACAGCTCGTTTTTTATGAGCTCAACTGTGCCGAGAATATGTCCCGAAGCCCAGGTGACGTCCGGAGGCATCTCTCCAGCAGCGTACGGTGTATCGCTGGAGAACGAGGAGGCATACGCATCCATGGTATCCAGGATGCGGTCAACTCGCCGTGAATAGTTGCGAAATTGATCCCGCAAGATGTCTGTCTCACGGGAGAGGGAAAGGAAGTAGTGGAAGAAGTGGTTGTTATCGAGGAGCATGCGAAAGATGGTGTAGTCGAGGTCTTGCAGCCTCAAAATATCCTTTCTTTCAGGGTGAGAAAAGATATCCGGGCGATAATCTTCTGGAGATACTTCGTAGATGGATGAGAGCAGCTCTCTCGCCTCTTCGATGCGGTGAGGATTGAGCTCATCGTCGTACTCTGAATCTGGTGTGACGACTTGACAGTGAATGTCGTCGGCGAGAATATCAAGGTGGTGGTTCGCAATGCTTCGGAAGGGATCACCCATTTCTGTTGGAAACCCAGCGCTTGTCATGGTCAAAGGCTTTGCAGAGTCCTGCTCATACAAAGTTTGTTTGACAACCTGGTCGAGTAGCCACAATAGATGCTCGCAGGGCTCGTCATCGTGACCACAAGAGCAAGTCAACTGAGAATTGCCGTCATCTGGTGCTCGAATACGGATGGAACGTGTGACGAGCTCGGTCATCTGGAAGGCATAAGTGTCGTTGATACGACGGCACTTCTCAAGGGCTATCTTGGGGGGTTCTCTAAAGGCGCCACGGACGGCATTTTGTGTCGATTCGGGGAGGTGGTTGATTTGATACGCCAGACTTGAGGGAGAATGAACCACACTGGAGGTATCATCCTCGAAGTCGGACAAATCCGATTCGTCAGAGTCGAATCCGGAGCCCGAGTCATCCTCGAGGCTCTGGATCGGCTCCTGGGAAACAGGATGAGCCTGACTTCCTGAGGGGGTTGCGGGAGCCATAGTCTCAAGGCTCAGTTTCCCGATCTGTGAGGAAGGGGAAGAAGACATGAAGGAGGGGCACAGTAGATAGCTGAGGATGAGCCCGGAGATCCCAAGCTGGTCAAGATATACTTCGCGAGATGACTGGACCAGGCAGGATAGTAGCTTTTATAAGAGATCCGAGAAGGGAGAACGGGGCTGATGAGCTTAACGTTCATATTCAGCTAAGAGCAAAGGGGAAAAACCGCGTATGCGGCCCATGGGGCCATGAGGGTCGGTGATGAGCCATGAGGTCAGAGCCCAGGACATGGGATACGGGACGAGATGGAGGAGAGGGGGGGATAGACAAAGAGGCAGGGGGATGGAGATGGGTCACAACGAAAGAATGTACCGGCAGATGGGGAAGGATCGGGCTGCCGATGGTCTCCCAGACGGCCGACAAGGCAAATTTCGGCCCCCAAGGCGACGGCGATGCGCGAACGGCGAGCAGCGACGGAAGTTGATAATGGCACGGATGGAGGAGGTCTGGTTGTTGGAGGTGGGAAAGATTGGACTTCTTGGGGTTCCATTGTGGCTGTGTGGAAGCAAGAAGGTTGTGAAGACGGAGACGGGAGATTCCAAGTTAGAAGCTGCCCAGGCCGCAACTACCTTACCTAACTTGGGTGGTGATGATAGGGAAGGCAGATGCCTGCCTCGTGCAGCCGTGTGCGCCTGCTATTCTAGGATGTAGGGCATCAGGCATGGACGGTAGGAAGTACCATGTACCTACAGAATGATTCGACACATGTACTCGGGAAAGTACTCCGTAATCATGAACCTGAATGCGTGGGGGAAGCAAATATTCCCCTCTTTGGCATACATGCAATGTTACAACGAAAATGTGCACAAGAATAAAAATCCCAGCTTCGCATCAGCTTCAACGATTGGCGGTTGCGGCCGGCACAGTGGAGTCGTTTATTGCGGACATGGGGGATGGGCCTGTCCGCCCGTATTCACGCACTCTCTCGCGTCCACGCGCAGCAAGAAAGGATCTGTAGGATCTACACGGCGACTGTACAGCCGTGCTTCCTTTAAATTTTACCTGGGTGGTTTCAGCCCGAGCTGGAGAAAATGAAACACTGCAGTCCTCGTGAAACGAGGCGCGGGCATTAAAAGAACAAAAGTCTACGTCTGTCGAGCTGTCACCAACACACAAAATAAGACGAGACAGCCTCTCCAGCTCGTGTCTGCAGAGGAGGCAGGCTGAAGGAAGAGGAGGAAGAGGAGGAGATGACCACACGAGGCAGGTACCTTGGGCAAGGCCACGAAGGTACGATGGCTACAAACTCGCGTAGTAAAGAATACATGACCTGTGCCCGACGGATGAATAGACGGACAGTCCGGGGGACCGTGGTGGCAGTATCATGCGGCCCTGAGAGCGACCTACATACAGGCGCAGGAGAAAAGTAGGCTAGATTGCAAAAACTAGCCGCGGTGCGTCGTTGACAGTAGCCATGGTCGTCTTCCAGCCCCTGAGTACACTGTACGCGGGCCATCTACCTGCAAAACCGCTGTCGTGAGCCACTGCCGCACAGTAAAGTGTGTACAGTAAAGGTAGCCAGCACTTGCTAAGAAAACCACAGCTCAGCCACAGGCTACTTTCTCTCTCGACCGTTTGGATTAATGTGGGATGGGCTTCTGCTCAGCCATGAATCTTGCCCACCTCGTCCCACTATAGGCGTCTGTCTGGCCAACCACGGCTCAGCAACTAGGCCGCGACCTAGGCCGCCCTGCGACCGTATATGCGACCGCGTTTTGCTTTTCTACATCATGACCGTCGAAACTTCTGTTCCTTCTTCTTTCCCTCTTTCGAACGGAAGGGCTGGCGAGGAGCCCAAGAGAAGCCGTGCTGTGCCGTGCCGTGCTGCTCCCCCCTCCCTCATCCTCCTCCTCCTACCACCAACGTAGCAATCCCTCCCCCCCCCCCCCCGCAGCCCATGGCCGCGTCTAATGCGGCCCATCTGTCCAACCCTCTAGTTAGAGTGAGGCCAACAGCCTGGCAGCCAGAAATCACACCAACGCAAGGCATTCTCGCTCCTCGCAGCCATTCTCGAGCTCCAGGGCAGACTCGAGGATCTCCTCCGGGCGAAGACCTTCATCGCTTCATCGTTTCAGTTCATGACAACGCCACAACTATGACATATTGACTGAGCTGGCCCAACAGCGCTTGCAACTGTAGTGGCTCTAACATACAGCCTCACCCGTCCCGCCTTGCATCGCAAGACAATTCCTCGGGCTTCCAAGGAAGATGGCATTTGCTTTCCGGGCCCGGGTTTATGCGAAGAGTCAACTTCTGACTAACTCTTGCAACTATCTACCTGTATTAGGCAGTTTCCCTGCCATGCAGTTATTGTGCATGACTATTACAAAGCCCGTGTAATTGACG
>JALNIO010000976.1:0-19663 GCA_023509875.1 Rugonectria rugulosa | reverse complement strand
AAAAAAAAAAAAAATTCAACTCCTCCGTAAAGTCACCATGTTCCCTCCGCCGGATACATTTCTTATTCTATCCCGACCTGTTGGCCGAGTTGCTCAAGAACCACACTGTCGGGTCCCCGGCGACTCCGGGCCAAGATATATGGAACCCCAATACATGCAACCTTGGAACATGCCATACCTTGCACCAATCTTGTCAATTCTGCCTAACCTCCTGAGAGACCTCAAAATAGTTGCCCAATGACACTTGCAGGTACACTTTGAAGCAGGGCGATCGCATGATGCCCCCCGTGATAGCATCGGTATTTAGGTCAATAGGGCTGCAGGAGCAGCCGTTGTCTTTGACCAACAGATTTTCCTGCCTAGATACCCAACGACCCCCCTAATGCAGGGAATCGAGGATCCCGTTCACCGAGAATATCTTGGATGCCTCACAAGAATGAGTCAATTCGGTCAAACAGGACGGAGATTGGTCAAGTGTTGGGTACACGTTTGCTTGCATATAGCTTGGCACGAACACTATCAGGGGCAAAAGGGGGAAACAACCAGACTCAGTCTGTAGTTTGCCAATGGTATGCAATGGTTCAGTATGAACATGAGTCATAACTTTGTTTGGTGATTGCCAATCACAATAGGAGTCAAAACTGCTCAACTAAGTAGGTGCTATTCCAACTTGGAGTCGTGATATCACCCTGCTGCCTTATGGTAACCCACACTTTGGTACATGTGCGTCGTAGGAAAGGTGTGAAAACTGAGTATTATTCATAGCAGCTTGAAAAAAGAGCGAGACTTTGATGTGGCGACCCAGTCGAATACAAGTGATTCTCATCCGCAGTGTGCAGACATATCACACGGGTTCATCCAGGCAGGTAACCAACAAGTGAGTTGCAGAGCAAACCGCAGGCAACGACTCATGACTTGAAGAAAAATGAAATACAGTTTCCGGCCATAAGCTCTGCATGTTACGTATCAAGCGGAATTATGCCCTGTTCATTCTACACAACCCGCCTGACAACTACATGTACCTTACGTAGATACTCAACACAGAATCACTCAACTGTAACTGGCATAGCGCA
Source organism: Rugonectria rugulosa (assembly GCA_023509875.1). Classification (NCBI taxonomy): domain Eukaryota; kingdom Fungi; phylum Ascomycota; class Sordariomycetes; order Hypocreales; family Nectriaceae; genus Rugonectria; species Rugonectria rugulosa. Next base: position 18,590 of record JALNIO010000976.1, on the reverse strand, counting down.
GCAGTTACACAGAAATCGCTTGACAAAGCAAACAAAGAATATGTATAAATCTAGTTCAGTCTCTTCACCTTGCTTATATTGCGTCCACCAAAGTGCACGTTTCAGTTTACATGTGAAAAGATGAGCGAAAAGATTGGACGAAAAAAACAACAGGGCCCCTCATGTCACAATTCTGTACGGTCTGAACCATCAGACAGATTGCGACAATGAGAGGTGAGTTCAGTCTCATGATCAGAGCTTCGAAACGAATAGAGCTATCACAGGTAAAGACGTCATCAGGCCATATTTTCCCCGGCCAGGTCCCTAAACCAGCTTGTCGTGGCTATGTCGTAAAGCCACTCCATTCAACCTCAATAATCCCAGTCCATCATTTCCAGAGCCGTAAGAAGATAAAGGTGTTTGAAGTTCCCGTATATTGTTTGTCGGATTCGAACCAGAAATCCCCCCAAACGATGCGTATATCCCCCCGACTCGGCAGAACTCCTGGTTGTACAATAGAGGATATATTATGCGCATGTTTGAAGTGCGGCACGCAGCCCCGTGTCAACAAATCGCACACCGCGAGCGCGGGCGTGCTCCTTGGTTGCTGCGTCCTTGGGCGGCGACCTGCCGTTTCGGAGGATCGTCTTCAGATCCGGCGAAGGAGGGTTGGAGGAAGACGAAGACCGGCCTGCAGACGAGGAAGACATAGCCTTCCTAGGCAGGCTGCCCGCAGACCGGTCGGATTGTCAATCGATACCGTGCTGTCTCTTGAGCTGAGCTAAAGATTCGCGGCGGGCCTCGAGGTCCTCTTTTGACTTGGCCATCTTGTCGGGCTGGTGGTATAGAACTGCGGTGACTGGTTAGTTGCACCTGTTTGACTAACATGAAGACCAATTGGAAATGACGTACCAACGAGGTAGCGGTTCTGGAAGTTGAAGCCGTTGAGTTTATCGCAGGCTTGCTTCGCATCCATTACGTCCTCATAGACAACAAACGCGGTGCCCTTGGTGTTATTCGCGATGCCCTGGCGGACCTGGCTGTAAGAGGTTGTTAGTATATAGCCGACGAATATGAGTCGCGCAGACGAGGCTTCATCGACCAGGTACAAAGAGCCATACCGAATTGGGCCGAATTTTCCAAACAAATCGAACAACTCCTCTGGAGTGACGTTGTAACTAAATCGCGATCGGTCAGTCGATGTCGACGAATTCGATGTCGTTTTGGGCGTACCTCAAGTTCTTGACGAACAGAGCTCTAAAGAGGGATGTTAGTGAGCATTCGGACAACGAATCTGGGGTCTCAAGGGACACGGCATGTCGGGGATGGTTGATGAATAGGGCGTGGGGGCGTTCATGCTGCCGGATTACGCGCTCGCGAGCTCTCGTACTTACCGATTGACTTCTGGGGCTAATTTACCACCGCGACTACTCATCTCTTGGATGATGTTGATGACGATGCACGATTCGTTGGGTGAAGGGGGAAAGGTCGCAAATGGACGGATGCGAAAGGACAGGAGGATGGCGGAAGCGGAGGCAACGAGGCGAAACTGGGTGAAGGATCGAGTTGGGGCGATCGATAGCACCACGTGACTGTTGATGTGGTTCGACAAGGATGGAGGAGGTAGGCTAAGCCCGAGTTGGGTGGGTTGGCGTGATTGGAAAGTGGTGGAACTGGGAGTTTCCTAGGGAAGAAAAAGGCGAGGCGGCTCTGGAGTTGCTGAAGCTTATGTAGATATTTTGCGCTTTCCAGGACGACAGGATTAGAGAAGATGATGTATTGATGTTTTTATGTGCAGGAAGTTAGAGCGGGAGAGGGTTTGAGATGCGAACCGATGAGAGGACAGTTTGATTGAACTGCACGACTACATCAGGTACGAGGCAAAGAACCGGTGCCGTTTGTTAGGTAGGTAGGTACCTCGCCGTCTGCAGAAGAGCTCCCAGCTCAGGTACATGTACTTGCTACCACGGCATACACTCACCCATACAATATGCGGAGTACGTACACCTCGTTTATGCTTCGTACCATGAACCTTCTCCTCTCGGCGTTTGCGCATCACGCGACCCATGAGACCTTGCCGGGCACCTGCAACTGCGCTGTCACACACACATCATAGGTACCTGAAGCAGGCAACAGGGGACAAAAGGCCGCCAGCCGCGTCAAGAGCTGCGTTGTGCCATGATACTATCACAGTACATGAAGCTCCATCTTGATTAAGCATGCAGATGGAGTACCTTTCGAGCAAAAGGCGTGGAATCACCGTGTCTACCCGCATATTTCGCTCGCATTGCTCGGAGTCGGTGACCGAGCTGTGTGGCCCATCACACGGCACTTAGCTTGCCGACTGCTGGGAAACGGCGCCAGTCACAGGAACAACAAGCATGAGGCCGGGGCCCTGTCCGGTCGGCGCTGGGCTTGGGGGACACGTGTATCAAGGCCCGCTACGTACTATCGCTTCCCGAAGGACGCCGTTTCAACTTTGAGGGAGGGCTCTGTCACTTTGTAGGTAGGTGCTGTGAAGGCGAATGGTAACTAAGACCTTAAGTCCGAGGCAAAAAGGATACCGATAAATACACAGTGATAACGTTAAGCGGTTCATGCTCAAATGCCAGCCCAAGATGGCGCTCAGTTACTGCGTGCACTGTAGAAGCTGCGTTTGCTAGCCGTTTCCATGCTGCACGACCTTGTCAGCGCAGCAGATACCATTGGTCAATTCCGGAGCAACTTGTCAGTCATTTGTTCCAAGTCACTGACATTTACAACCCAACAGAGGACCAATGTAGAGCAGAGCAAACGCTCCTTTGCCTTTGTGTTCTGTCCTTTTGTGACAGTCCTCACTCTTCACAGTTCATCACGGTTTGAGCATAACCAGCTGCAGTTGGCCGCGCCCAGTCGAATAAGTTTCATCCTAGGCACCAGCCGTTCTGAAGACATCCCAACGCGGAAACTCCCTTGAAAACACCGAAGCCGAGCAAGACCCGGCAATCCTCATCACTTATCCTTTATCTCGATAATTGTTTAATTACTGTGGAATACTCCGTTTTCGACTCCGACTGACCGTTCAGCTCCTTGGAATCAGCCGGCCTTTTTCTGCGATGCAGCAAAGGAAGCAATTCTCATGGGAATTCTCCTTGTAACCCCGAGACCGGCATGAGCCCGTTCGACTCGCAATCCTCACCGGGCGCGTTTCACGAGCACCTGCGAGACAGCTACAATGTCCGCATCCGGCATGTCTGGCTACGGCCATGATATCCTCAGTGTGTTCGACGTATGGCAAGACCATCGGGATTTCCTGGCCGACGTCATTGAGTCGCTTGGGGCGCCAGCGGAGACCGACCGCCTTCTCCGACAGAGCCTAACGGCCGGCGCCGAGGACTTGCAGAACCTCATTGAGTGTGCCGAGTCCATTCGCCGGGTCCGAGGCGGCCCCGACTTACTAAGTCTCGACGGACAAGACGTCCTCGCATTTGTTCATGAGATTCTGCACGGTGCTGAGCTCAGTTCACACTCTGGCAAGGCATGGGAAGAGACTGATCGCCTGATTGCCAAAGCCAAGGCCCTGGAACAGGATTCGCGTAATTTGCTACTCCCATCAGTTGCACCTCTCTCACAGGCGGAGGCTTCAAGTGCGCCGCAACCAACTGCAAGTCCCAAGAAGAATCGTACAACGACATCCCATTACTGGTCTGATCAGAATTCCACTCTACATTCCGCAGAAAATCAGCACTGTAGCAACACTCCCCAAACTCATCCGAATTCCACGTTTCCAGCTACAATATCTTCCTCGACACTGTTTTCTCAGCACATATCATCGTTACCTGACCCTGTTGCTACGAGCAGCCATGTCGCCAACAACAAAGGGGAAGCGCTTCACAGTTTGAGGAATAGAAAGATTCACGCTGTCGAAGGTGCACCCTCATCTCCGGTCAAAAAGTCGAGCGCAATCTCACCGTACTTCTCTCCGCTGCCCTCTGAGGAGAACAAGGCATCACCAACCAAGAGGCGGCCGCCCGCAGGCACAATAGCAACAGTTCCTTTTGCTCCTCTTACGGCTTCGAGATTTGGTATCGTTCAGGAGCTGTTCGCCCATGAGCCCTTCTGGCTGCTCATTGCGGTCACATTTCTCGTCAAGACCAAAGGAAAGGTGGCTATGCCCGTATTCTACAAGGTACGAGAACGATTTCCAACGCCCGAGCATATAGCAGACCCCTCCAACAGAGACGAAATAGTCGACATGATCCGTCATCTCGGCCTGTCGTCGAACCGGGTCGGGTTTATGCAAAAGTACGCTCGAGGTTTCCTGGAAAACCCGCCTCGTCCTGATGTCAGGTATAAAGTGAAAAACTATGATCATCGAGATGTTGATCCTTCATTAAGAGTATTCGGTCCTGCTGACGACAGCCTCATGGGCTTGGAGTCAACTGAAGGGCCCTCGGAAGGAGATGCAGAGGACCTCGAGACGTGGGAAATTGGCCACCTCACCAAGGGAAAGTACGCACTCGACAGCTGGCGCATATTCTGTCGCGACGAACTTCTCGGTCGTGCCGAGGACTGGAACGGGAAAGGCAGAGAGGCAGAGTTTCAGCCCGAATGGATGAGAGTGAAGCCTTCTGACAAGGAGCTCCGCGCATATCTACGCTGGATGTGGATGCGTGAAGGATGGGAGTGGGATCCCGTGACTGGTGAGAGGACTGTGCTGCGTGAGGAGATGCGGCAAGCAGTAAATGAAGGTAGAGTCCAGTATGATGATACTGGAGGATTGAGGATTTTGGACAATGATGAGTAACCCGGGATCCGCAAACCTGCAAAGTTCGATGGCGCGGCAAGCCAGCTTCATCCCCCAGGGGGTTGTGTAACACGTGCGGTGTACGTATGGGTTATACGATGGTTGTCATTGGCTGCTACAACGGAAGCTGGTGGCTAGAACCGTGCATAGTCCTCAGCCTAGCTTTATAGTGTTCCTCGTAGTCATCTCTTCCATAAGAACAGAGTCTCCGTACATACCTAGGGCAGAGTCGTCCAGCGGTTTGTATAATAAATTGAGTATGTCATTGAAACGGGGAGTAATACCTACTCATTTGTCTATTCATCTATTTTGCTTTCCAGTGCCTTTAACCTGACGCACCTAACCAAGTTCAGCTCTGTATGACATGTCTTCCGTGCACCGGCAAACACAGTTCTTCATCACATCAGCAATCGAGGTGACAAGCCATGGTGCAACGAGGGTCTGATATGATTACCTTCCAGATGCAACGGCCTCGTACGACCTCGATTCCCATGCGGCGTGCGTTACGCTCAGCCAGTGGATGTTTTCTTGGTGTTGTTGGGCGAGAGGTTTGGTGACCATGTCAGGACTGGCGATGTAGGAGGATACCACCTGGGAATATCTCATCAAGCAGAATAAATTCGTAGCAAGTTGACACCTACATAAGGACAGGACAGAGTGATCTATCCTCACATTGACTCTATCCACCAACCAAACAATTGGGTAATGGCCCTTGGGCAACTTGATCCCTGTGTTCCTATTCGTGGAGCGAAGTGTAGGTGCTTGTAGACACGTTGTCGTCCCGCAACCAGGGCTTCCAAACCTTGGGGCCACCGACGAATACGTGATTGATCTCTACTGATTTCGGGTGTGAATGGGATGATGCTGGTCGCGTTTCCCATGCTACTGCGTAGCAGTTTATCAAAACTCTTCCGCCTCGCCCATTCCTTGAGCAGGTTGAGTCGCTAGTTGACGCCTCTCCCTTTCCCCAAGGCCGTCATCATCCCTGTCTGTAACTTACAGTGTGCAAGTAGGTAGCGCAATGTATTGAATGGGGAGTGGAGCGCACTTAAACCCTCCGAAAGCCGAGGCTGCCAGGTACGAGTCCGGGGGCCCAATTAGCAATCGGGAGACAACAACCAAAAAAAAACACGACGAGACGCACGCGGGAGAAACCATTATCGTTCCCAACCTAGGAATGGAATGCAACGTCTCAACGTGTCCAATACTTGCGCTTATGGACTTCCCTTTATTACCTAGGTACTCTGCAGTCAGATAGAACACGACAATATTGGCAAGTTATCACTCTTTCGATGGTACTTTGTATTATCTCAGATCGATCAGCCACGGATCGAATTAGGAAGGGCGGAAATGGTAAAAATAACCCAAAACTAGCACCAAGAAAAAACTGGAAACAGGGAGCAACCAAGCACCTTGGCATCCAAGCACTCAAAGCACGCACACTTGCACACTTGGACGGCTAGATCAATGCCCGGTCAATGGTCATGGTCATACGTACCTTAGTTACTTGTAATGGTCAGTGGACTTGGGCTACGCCACCAGAAGATCGTGTCCGCCAAGTCCGTCAGAAGAAAAGCTTCTTTACTTACAGGGCCAAAAGGGCTTGAGGACTCATCTTGTGCTGGGTGAATAACCTTTTTGGGGCTGTGGACTTGGGGACTGATGTGTGTACACTTGTACCTCTCGGCTGAGAGATACCTCTCCTGTTGCGTGACACTCGCCCGCGGGGCCAAGTTCTGCCGCCAATCGAGGTACCACATCCCTCTGGCTTCTCTGGCTCCCCCGTCCGCAGAGGTCGCCCCCCCGGAAAAGTGGGCTCCCTCGACGTGCATCATCACGGGATCTCGAAAGGACACCGTTGTACGATTGGATTCCTCTTCTTTGGCTGCCATAAGGTCTGAGGTCATCATCTCCAATTGAAGTCTCAAAGGCCAGCTTGCTTTGACCCCTCCTTTCCCTCCCAACCTTGCTCTTTTTCCTTCTTCCTCTCTTTTGTCATTCCGGCCTTTTTTTCCTCGCGATCTTCCTCCCTCTTGTCCAGCTCCAGCTCCAGCTCCAGCTACAAGCTCCGGCTCAAAGCTCCAGCCTCGGTGCGCGTCTCCCACGTACAAAGTATAGCTGCAGCTTTCAAACCCAACCAGAAGGTTACCTAGCTGTACCGAAAGCTTGTCTTTGTTGGAATACCTCTTAATCCTCTCTTTCCACTACCTGCGACCTGTTCTTCACCCTGCGAAACAACTGCTGCAATCCGTTCCATCCCCTCTTCGTCGTCCAGCAGGTCTGCGCTCAACGTTTCCACCAATCTTTCGCCATGTCGCAGCGCATCCCATCCTACGGCCTCGGTGGCCCCGCGCCATACGGAGTCGCCTCCAACGAGTCCCAACAGAATGAGAGCATTCTCGACCAGGTCCGACCTTACACGAGCAAGATCGAGGACATTTTGGACACCGTCAGCGAACCCGTCAGACCGTGAGTATCAACCACGCCCAGGCCAAGCTCTCCAGAGCTCTGCAGCGCTAATTCACACTCGTGGTATCTAGTTACCTCCCTGCCATTGGCCGTTTCCTAATCGTCGTCACGTTCCTCGAGGATGCTCTCCGTATTCTTACGCAATGGTCCGACCAGCTCTTATACCTCCGAGATTACAGACACAGTAAGAGCCGACTTGGATTGAGCCGGGCGAAGAATGGCCATGCTAACACGCTGCAGTCCCCGGCGGAATCACGCACATTTTCCTGATTGTGAACGTCATTGCCATGTTTGTCTGCTCCAGCATGGTAATTATTCGAAAACATTCCGACTACGCTGTTGCCGGTCTCATGGCCGTTGTCATCACTCAGGCCCTCGGTTATGGCCTCATCTTCGACCTCAACTTTTTCCTCCGAAATCTCTCCGTCATTGGTGGCCTGGTCATGGTTCTGTCCGATTCCTGGGTGCAGAAGACAAAGGCCTTTGCCGGTCTGCCCTCTATCGATGAGAAGGACCGCAAGATGTACTTTCAGCTGGCTGGCCGTGTTTTGCTCATCTTCCTCTTCATTGGCTTCGTTTTCAGCGGCGAGTGGTCCATCTGGCGCGTCCTCGTGTCGATCCTCGGCGGTATTGCATGCGTCATGGTTGTTGTTGGGTTCAAGGCCAAGTACAGCGCCACTCTGTTGGTTGTCATCCTGAGCATCTTCAACCTGTTTGTGAACAACTTTTGGACTGTGAGTCGGCCATCTCTGGAGTTTGGCGTCCGGGCCACAGCTAACTCGATTCACAGCTTCACGAGCACCACCCCCACAAGGACTTTGCCAAGTACGATTTCTTCCAGATTCTGTCCATTGTGGGCGGTCTCCTCCTGCTGGTTAACAGCGGCCCCGGCCAGTTCAGCATCGATGAGAAGAAGAAGGTTTACTAGGTCGGCTCTTGGGGGGGAGGGGATGACGAAGCCAACTGCGTAAAGATTGGGCGCCGCGGTGTCCGGCGTTGGCAAAGGCCATTTCAAATTTATCTCGGGAAGGGTATGAAAAGTTCCCTGGATCTCTACCGCCAGCGACGTCACGGATTAGGCGGAGGAAGACCAGGATTTCACTATACGAACGGATCAATATTAGATGTCTTGATTTAGTAACAAACGGGGGGAAGACAACCAAATCTATGATTTTTCTTGGTGTTATGGTTCAAGCACTTTCAGCCTTGTCTGTGAGACTGATTCGAGAAGGGGACAGCTTGTGGTTCTAACCCAGGTCTCCCATGGGTCAGGAGTCGTTGCCAACAGCATATCAGGAGACAACTGACGCTGAACAGGGGTATGTGATGGTCCTTGTAATAACTGAAGCTGTAATGAAATGAGGTTGGTTAGGTTATCCAGAGGACAACCTCAATGAATTCATATCCTAAAACTGAGGCTTGATGGCTGTCTTGAGAATTTTCATACAGGTTAGCTGAGGTCAGTTGAGACTAACAGTGACAACGAAGTTGAGAGCTACTTACCTGCGGCATCTAAGTAACAGGGAGCTGGCGGTAAGATACACTACCGATGATCGAGACACGATATGGATCTACAAGTAACTTGTCCCGGTAAAGACTACGAGCATGATTTGTTAATTGTACATTATCTTAGCCTTGTGTTGGTTTACTCGATATGTTAAGCGCCCACCTGTTCCTATTTATATGAGAAGCAAGTTTGCCCCACCTTCACTGGTACTCCCTCCGTTCATCCCTCTGTATATATTTCTTCTCTCCTCCAGAAGTCATGTGTTTCTAAATATTTCCATTGCAGTTACACCAGCGCCGGAACAATATCCAGCACCTGATCATCTAATACTAGGCCGGATCCTAGGTTACTTGGGGTGAATATTCGCGCAGCTAACACAACGACGACGACAACTTTACACCGCTCACCCCCTCCTTCCCACCCTAGAGCAAATCTACATTCTCTCCAAATAGAACTCCATGGCCGAAGCCCTCGGCACAGCCCTCGCCGTGGTCGGCGTCCTGGGTCAGCTGTTCGACGGGTGCGTCAAGGCCTACAGCTTCTTCACCACGGCCGCCAACCTCGACGTCGACAGCCAGCGCCTGTTCTGCAAGGTGCGCATCGAGGAGATGCGCCTCGTCGTCTGGGGGCGCGACTGGGGCGTGGCAGAGGGGAGGCTCGAGGCCCATCTCGAGAGCACGCGGAACCCGCAGCTGAGGGCTCTGGCGATGCAGATCCTGGAGGAGCTGCACGGGACCGTGACGGACTTTCGCAAGCTGCGGGACAAGTATGGTCTGGTGGATGAGGGGGGAGGGGGAGGAGGAGGCTGCGAGAATAGCCTGGATGTCAAGGATCGGAGCAAGTCAAAGAATGGGAGGAAGTCCCCCTCACCGTCGCCATCATCGTCCATGTATCGGATTGCATCCAACGATGAGAAAGCTGCCGGATGTCTTTCCAAGAGCTCGACTTCGAGCAGTGAGAGGAGCTGGAAGAAGGATTTTAGTCTGAGAGCTAGATGGGTGATATCAGGTAAACTCTACACTGGAAACCCCCTCACATTAGCCAAAGACTCTACGAAACATACAACTGACTTGTACGATTCAGATAGAGACAAGTTTACAGCTCTCCTCAAGGATCTAAGAGGTACTTCCCACGATCATCATGTTTCCAAGTAACCAAAGCTGAGACCCCCTTGTGCCCCCTGAATTCAAGACTTCAACGACGGCCTCGAACGTCTCTTCCCGCCGTCTCACCTGCCGTCCTTCCAGCGAGCCTGGACTCACCAGCTCCTCGAGTCGGCCCAGCGGGACCTCACCCAGCTCTCCCTCCTCGAGGTCGCCTCCTCGGGCGTCTACCCGCAGCTCACCGCGTCCGCCACGCTCAAGAGCCTACGCATCAACCTCGACGCCAAGCCCCAGGCCTCCTTCAAGCCCACCTTCGCCCTCAAGGTGCCCCGCGCCGCCCTCGCCATACCCCCCGGCGCCGACCGCCGCCGCTGCCAGGCCCGGCACGAGACGGCCGGCGATGTCATCGTCGAGTGGGTCGACTACGACCGCGAGGCCATCGAGGAGCGCGTCGCCCACGTCCGCCGGCTCGACGACCTCGCGCGCATGATGCACTCGGCGTCCGAGTGCCACCCGGACCTGCACAGCATCGACTGCGTCGGGTACACGGACGACAGCGCAAACAGCCGCTACGGCCTCGTGTACAAGGCCCCCGCGCCGTCCTTTTCGACGCTGCACTCGCTCATCTCGGACCTCAAGGCTCCCGACCTCAACGACCGCGTCCAGCTCGCCCGCACCCTCGCCGTCGCCCTGTGGTCCCTGCACTCGCTCGACTGGCTGCACAAGTCGCTCTGCAGCTCAAACATCCTCTTCTTCCCCTCCGCCTTCTCCGACTCGGCCCACTCGCCCACCGCCGGCGCCGCCCTCGTCCCGGCCATCGCCGAGCCCTTCATCACCGGCTTCGACGCCTCCCGCCCGGACCTCGACACCGCCCTGTCCGTCGCCTCCCGCAACCCCTCCATCGCCACCCTCCACCGCCACCCGGGCTCCCTCAAGGGCCGCCCCCACTGCAAGCCCTTTGACGCCTACAGCCTGGGGCTCGTCCTCGTCGAGATCGGCCTCTGGAAGCCCCTGCAGGCCTACCACAAGCCCCACTACTCGGCCGAGCGCTGGCGCGACAAGGTCATCCTCTCCGCCCTCGTGCCCATGCTGGGGAGCAAGGTCGGCCGTAGGTACCGCGACGTCGTCGACATGTGCCTCCGGGCCGACGAGGGCATGGCGAGCAGCGAGGCCGGGAAGCTGATGGAGACGGTTGTCACGATGCTTGAAAGTATTAGAATATGATTATGATGACAACGACAACGATGCTTTGATGAGAAATCATATGTGACATGATGTTGGATATACGTCTCCTTACTTACCTCGGTCTATAACTACGAGGGGGGTTCGCATGTTGGACATACTATAGACAGTTGGAAGATGATGTGTATAAAGAGAGAGGCACTTTGTCTCATTGATACATCTTGCAGCGTACATGTCCTCCCTCTCAAAGAGACGGAGATGGTATCACACGAATAAAAAGATCAGGGTAAATAGAACAAGTACTCGAAAATCTATTTCGATGCTGTGATGTATGTTCAACGCGCCCCCTTTCCACAACCAATACGGAGATGAATCAAAACCAATACCGTGAACCCTTATGCCAACAATAAATACAAATCGCAATAGTTGAAAGATGTCGAAAACCGCCTTTGCCCGATTACGCCGTCCCATGTTCTGGCCCATGCAACACACAGCCTCTCTTCTCCTCCCATCCCTTTTCTTTCGCTCTTCTCACTCCCAACGTCCCAGAATAGAATGCTTCAAGGTATGCAATACAGATGCCGGTACCAATGCCGGGATTTTCGAATGGAATAGACGGGACCATGAGAGACATCTTGCTCCAAAGGAAGCAATCGCAAGAGATGCCGAGTTTGGACATGATTGAACATTCCCCAATGCTTTCCCAATTCCAGCCTCCAAACGCCGATACATGCAAGACATGAGATCTGTCGTGATGTGCGTGAGTCATGATCGTTAAAAATTGTCGCACAACCCATTAAGGCTCAGCAACCTAGCCCTGCTGAGGAAACCTAGCTCCGTGGAATCGGAACCCTCTAAGCTCCAGAGACCTTGCGGGCAGTCGAAGCCACTGTTGCTGAGGTGGCGTGGCTGGCACTACCCACGCGACCGCTTGTCTTGCGAACACCTCCCTCCTTGGCACGAAGAGGAGATTCAGCCTGACGTTTGCTGCCGCGGACCTTGGTCAGGACGCCGGGGGTGCTGGCAACTCGGTCGACGTGCTTTCGGACAGATCCAATGTTCTCAGCATCCTGAGAAGCATCGTTGTCGATCATGTAAATCGTGGTCGTTTGGCTCACCGAGCGAGACTTCTCGCTGCGTCCAGGGGACTGCGAGGCCTTGCGGTGACTTCGCATGCGCAGGTGGATCTCCTCGTCGGACTCGCCTTGGACAGACACTTCTTGCTCAATTGTGCGCTCCTCGACAGTGGTTGTTGAATAGGACGTGGATCGCTGGTAGGGATGGTGACGATCGGCTCGTGTCGTCTTGCGAGGCTGGCCGGGAGTGGGCGCTGGGAGATAGTCCTCCTGAACTCCAATGTTATTGCGGTCGTGATCAACCTCGCTGAGCGGTGTGCGGTTCGAGGCACTTCGGTTGGGAGGCGTCGAAGTTTGACCATTGCGGAGGGATGTCTTCTGCATGGCGCGAATGGGAGTGCTGGGCACAGGGTTGGTGGCCGAGAGCTCCTTGCGAAGCTTGCGTTCAATGCGCTCCTCAATCCACCACTCTCTGAAGGTGCCTTGGTTGAGATGCAGCCAGTGCTGCTGGGGACCAACGACCATACCAGGTCGCATGAATCGCATGAATGAGATGACCTCGTTGGCAGTGAAGCCGTGGCGGTAGATGAGGTAGGCACCGATCAAACAACCTGTTCGGCCTAGACCAGCCTTGCAGTGCACAGCAATGCCCTTCTTCTTCACGGTGATAGTCTCATGAGCTAACCGAATGAATTTGCGCACCGTTGTCAAGCTGGGGCATGTGCCATCGTCGAAGATCATATCAAGGTGCTGGATACCGAGAGACTCAAAGTATGATGGTGAGTAGAGAGGGGAGTTGAGTCGGACGACCAGACCGATATTCCTCTCGGAGAAATGAGCCAGGACGTTCTTGAACGGTTGAGGCAAGGTCGGGTGCGTCTCAATCTCATCAATGTTTTGCGGCAGCAAGGGATACAACTCGGATCCCTCAGTAATCTTTCCAACCGGGGTGTGTTGGGGAGATGCAAAGGCGAGGAAGTGAGGAGTGATCCAGTTGAAGTCTCCGTGTTCAACCCTCTCGAACTTCTCGTACTGGTCCAAATCAAAGTTATCCAGGTCGCAGCATTTCTCCTCCTTGGCTTTCCATACTCCGTAGACAACATCCTGGACGCTGATGCCGTAATCGGCCTGACTGTATCCGGCATCTCGGAAAGGCATCAAAGGGGGATCAATTTGGGCAATGGGGGCGAGGGCCAGATGAGGCGGCCAGTTCTGGATCAGAACCATGTAGCAAGCGAGCATGCAGGCGGCATTGGCTCGACCTTTTCCTAAGTTAGCTTCCTGCTCTGATGAGAAATAAGCGCGGCTGAGATGTACTCACTCCTGGGGTCGGCTGCGCTCCAGAAGACAATAGGACGGTCCTTGTTGTGTCTTGCTCCAAGAATGTCGTGAAACTGGATGGCGAAGCGGTAGAGATGGCCAATGTGCAGCGGGCCAAAGTCATGGTGAAAGGCGTTGTAGAGCAGAGTGTCATCCACGGTGAAGTAGCAAGGCGCTGAGCGGCTGGACGAGAGCGGGGTAGACTCGACACCTCGCTGGGTGCGCTTCCGGGTCGAGGCCGCAGGCTCTGAGTAGGGGAAGGGGGTCTCGGCCGTGGGAGGATGGACATAGGATGCCAGATAGAGACGATCTGAGATGAGAGTCAGCGACGGTGGCCGCAGAGATGAGGCTGAAGCTGATGATGGCCTGATTGCGACGAGGCTGCAGGACAACAATGCGACATGCGGCCCGAGATTCCGAGCGCAATTGAACTGTGATGAGGAACTCAAAAGATATATTGCATGCATACCTGGGATGTACTCGATTATCTGCCCATGGCTTTGGGAGAGTCGGGATGAAGGCGCCATGTTTCTAGACGTGCGCTCTTGTCGTCGGCTGGTCGCAGGAGCCGGCAGCAGCAGCTACCAGGCAGAAGACAGGGATGCGGTGAGTTTAGAGATACCAAGAAGGCAAGACAAGTGAGTGAACAGCCTCAACTTGCGGCAGTGATGCTTCTTCACGGGCGGTGACGAAAGTAAGCGGTGACGGGTGCCCAAGACAGGGACAAGGACGACGGGCGAGGGATCTAAAGAGCTGCTCGAATGGACGCTGACTGAATAAAATGTATCGACTGAAAGTCAAGAGGCACTCGAGAAGCACCGGAGTGAATGCGAATGGAGGAGAAGAGAAGGTTGTGGTTGATGATAGATGTGCTTGAATGGGCCCACGATGTTTTTGTATGAGATGCCTCTGTTATTTTCTGTGCATGGTCCAAGACCCCCGGCTCAAAACAGGAGCCGTTGTTCGTTGGGAATGGGCTAGCAACCATCACCATGGCAACGGCATTGAAGCATGCTCCAGGACCTCAGGACCCTCTCAGCACACTCGTGCACACTCTCAGGGCAGCTCCTGGAGACCCAGAGACCCAGAGACCCAAAATGCAGCCACAACAGTGGCGGGCGCTAATCCCAACTAACCATAGCTCCCTGTCCTAAAAGGGGTCCCACCAGCCACACCCGGTCGGCACCCGTCGTGCACCATCATCCTATCATCTTATCGATTCTGCCACCCCACCAAACTTTCAGACCTCCAAGTCCTCCAAGTCATCCCCCCCGCGCCGCATCGCTCGCAAACCGCCGCACAAACGCAACGCAACGCAACGCAACGCAACTGCAACCGCAAACGCGACCACCTCCAACCGATACCGACATACTCCAACGGCATCCCGATACAGCGCATACCTCTGGGTACCTTGCATCCTGCGCACGTAAACAAACCACTTCGAGCTACCCTTGGCCCCCTCCTGCGGCCCCGAAGCCCAAAGCCATCCAACCAAAGTCCCGGGCTGTCCAGCTCATGACGACCATGGCTGCCAATACCGACTCCCAATTCCCCTGCTCCATGCAAGACATCCCTCCCTCCCCCAAGAGCTGACCGGCCCCCCGCCCTGCTTCCATAGCGACGAGCAAGCGGCCCGGCCATGATAAACCCCGTGGCGCACCGTGGCTAACTGACATCGTCAAACTCTACAGGCTCCTCGATATCCCGTTTCCCACACCTCGACTGGCTAGCACAGCCCTAAAGGCTCTTCAGGTCGACCCGGAACTCTCTCAATTAGTCACACGCTCTCTCTCCGTTGTCCCGGCACCGCAGGGCCCGTCCGACGATGCGCAGATCCTCAAAGTCGAATACAAGGCGACGACGAATCGCATGTTGCGTGTGGCCGTAAACTCTTTCATGGATAGTCTGAAACTAGTATTGGAAGTGATGGAGCAGCTAGATACTGACGTACTTAGTCAACAACAAGAAATCAACCAGTCAAGCTAAACTTCTTGTCTCTTGCGCGTCATGTTTCATGGTGACATTCTGTTTTTTACCTTCTATTGTTGTTTGTTGCGTCCGTACACTGAGGGTCAAAATTCATTATTCCTGCTGCTTGGAAGTAGCACTTCTTCAAAACTTTTATCACCTTATTAAGGTATCTGTATATATATATATTCCTAAACGCTTCGTTGGATCCATTTATCCAACCAACCGACCTGACCGTCCACAATCCTGGGAATCATCCGTGCCAGAATCAAGCATTCCCAAATCTACAAGCCAATTTTACTCATGGCATCCCCGTCTATCATTGTGCATAACCATCAACCCGTTAAAATGACCAATTGCACCCTCCCGAGAACAATGCCGTGAACCAAATGGCATCGTGGCCAACCCGCAACCCAACATTAAACCCTCCATGCGTCGTGAATCCCTGTCTGTTGTGCAGACGGTAGTTTGCCCCACGTATCTGGCATTAAAGCCTTATTCTTCCGTCTGGCTCGTTGACTTGAGCCCTTCGAGTTGCTTCTTCAACTCGGCCAATTCTTTCTTCAGGTCTCCGTTTTCTTGCTGTAGATTCTTCATGTGAACAATTGCGTTCTCCACCACACTGGCCTTGCTGTTCTGTGCGTTGGCTTGCTTATCCTTTCCGTCCTTCTTCTCACTGCCTTCGCCTTCCTCATCCTTGCTGTTTTCGCTCCCAGGCAAAAGACCAGCCATGACCTGCAGTGCAGAGTTGATTCGATTCCTGCGGCCTTGCTCGGCAATCTTGTGTGATGTCCGCTTTGAGGTTAGATTTGTCGACAATTCGCTGGGATATGAAACACCAGGCACTTGGTTACCTTCCAGGATATTCTGATAGTTGGATTTTGACATCAAAAGACGAGAGGCCGCATCCTCCGCAGACGTCATTCCAGGGGTACCTGGGAGCAAGGGCTTGATATTGGGTGAGATTTTGGGAAGCAAAGCCGGTGACACGTGAACTGATCCTGTTCGCCCTCGACTTGACCGGGGAGCCAATTGGGGAGTTTTCCGAGGAGCAGGCCCCGAGGAACCAGGACCTAACTGGGGACTCTGGGTAGCAGAAGTATGGCCAGATCGTTTGGGAAAAACTGGTGAAGGCAGGGCCTGCAAACC
The DNA here is from genome assembly GCA_023509875.1 of Rugonectria rugulosa. Classification (NCBI taxonomy): domain Eukaryota; kingdom Fungi; phylum Ascomycota; class Sordariomycetes; order Hypocreales; family Nectriaceae; genus Rugonectria; species Rugonectria rugulosa. Next base: position 2,051 of record JALNIO010000976.1, on the reverse strand, counting down.
ATTTGCTTTTGGGGCCGCGGGCTCGGCGGCCGGTTTGGAGTGTGGTTTTGAGGGGCCGGAGCTAAGAGGCTTATTTGACACAGACTCGGGGAGCTCAAGCGACTCAATGTGATCCGTTACTGCGGGGTCATGGTTTCCATTGGGTGATCTGGTAGATTTGGAGGCGGGAAGCTTCATCAACGAGGCCGGAGTAGCGGGAGCAGGCTGCAAATCAACAGGCACAGCTGATGGGGTTTGCTGCCCACTTCGTTGAGGAGGGATATACGGGGATTTACTTGTTGACCTTCGTGCAGGGACTGGTGGTGGAGGCATATCAGACAGCGTTTCGGGCGATACCGACGAGTTCTCCTCAGCTGAGGTCTCAGTAGATGTGGCGGGTAAGGGTAGGAATGCAGAGCTTCCGCTTTCCTCAACTTCGGTGAGCACTTGGGAAACGATGGCAGGACTGGGACCAGTCTTCCTTCGTTGGGCTTTTACGATTGGTGAGCTTCGAACGTTTGCCTTGCTCCTGGGCTTAGTGGCGGCCTTCTTCCTTGTTTTCTTTAATTGATCCAGGTTCGAGGTATTGGTCGTTGAAGCCTCAAGGTCCATATCCACGGGCGAATTATTTTGAGTATGATCGTACATGACAGAGGCATCATTCTGCGCATGAAGCGCGGGAGATGTGAGAGGGCTGAAATAGGCACCGGGAATGGTAAAGGTCGAGTTGTCCATGTTGAAGTGAGGATCGAGCGGGGTGACGGCAGGGGAAACGAGGGGAGTAAAAGCCATCTGAGAGGCGTCAGTTAGTACAAGCACCTATTGAGCAATTGCTGTCATGATTCAACTTGAAGCGCAAACCAAGCATGTCTTACATCTTGCTGTTCCTTTAGCCGTTGGTGGTAGCCCCTGTCATAGACACCGGGCTGAGACACCTGCTCGGCTTGGGAATAGAACTGGCCACTGTTGGGCATCTCGAGGCTCTGGGGAGTAGGAGGGACTGAGTGGTTGTGCGAGGAGAAGAAAGCAGCCTGTTGCTCCTGAAGTTGGCGCTGTTGCTGCTGGAACTTTTGCTGCTGAAGGTACTGGATCTGAGCATCGATGGTTGAAATGGAATCGGTATTGGGAGTCATCATATGAGCCGGAATACTTGATTGAGCGGCGGAAGTCGTTAGGGGGATGTTGGCGTTGGCCATGAGCGCTTGGTTGTCCGAGTCGGCCATGATGGTATCTGTTCCATCGCGGGGTTGGCTCATCATGGCCGAAGCAGAGCCATCATGGAAGCCTTGAAAGTCGAAATGCATTCCATCGCCAAGATTGCCCATTGCCGTCATGTCAAGAAATTGGCCAAAATCATCATCTCCCGGGGCGGCCATTGCCTGGTCCTGCCCGTCCCATGCTGTTGAGCTCATCATGTCTATAACGCCGGCGAGAGTCGGGTCGAGGGCTCAGCGAGTAGCGCCGGGAGGTGACTCGGAGAGGGGAATTCTGACGAGCGACGCAAGCTGGTGTTACGCCGTTCGGCGCAAGTCAGAGGCGACTGACTGGAAACCACAGTCGCAAATCGGAGGTGTCGTGTGACAAGAAGGTGAAGCGTCGCAGAATTCGGATTGACGGGTAAAGTTCAGAGTGGCCGATGATGGCGCTTCATTTGCAGGCGGACAGGAGCGGAGGCGAGAGCGACTGAGAGGTGGGATAACCGCAGAGTAAAAGATTCGAGACGAAGAAGCGAACGATGGATAGTCGGATTGCGATACTGGCCGACGAGGTAGAAGGGGATTGACGATGGGAGGGCGGAGAAGTCGGGGAAATGTTGGAGAGGATGTGGAAGAAGAAAGAGAGGGTCGAACGAGGGTTGAAGGATGATGAGTGGTGGTTCGTGATGCGGAAGTGGGTGCGGACGAGCGAGAGGACGAGGATGGATCCTGGCAGCGGGATAGTGAGAGTGCTGAATGCTGAGTGCTGAGGTGGTTGGTGGGCCGAGAAGAGGCCAACCCAGAACCACCAGGGCAGGTACTTTGTAGATTTCCAGCAAGGTAGGGTAGCTTTTAGTTTGCGCTTCTTTTTTTTTT
>JALNIO010000974.1:0-14982 GCA_023509875.1 Rugonectria rugulosa | reverse complement strand
TTTTTTTTTTTAACCCCTCTCTGCGCGTTCTTTGCGCCATTCTGAAATCTCAAACCCGATTGGCCAAGCTAGCGAGCAAGGGGGCAAAAGTACTTGTTTCCTACCTAACCAGTGTGTGCTCTTCGCAATAGGGCAAGAATCGACAGGACAGCCAGGTTCATTTCGGTGAAGACGACTTCGGCGAGGTTGATGAGTCTGTATTGTCTCTTTCAAAGGAACATGGCGTAACATATCGAAGGCAGTTGTCAACAAGAGAAATTCGCGCATTATTACTACGTCAGGTGCGTAGGCGTAGGCAGGCATAGTATTCCTTTCGTCACCCTCTCGGTAGTTGACCACAGTCTGAAGGCACGTACCAACGGCAAACAAAACACCCGGCAAACTCCGTCTCCTCGTCGAACACTTCTCGACTGCCGCTACCTTGGCCGGCGTCTTGCGGACCGAGTGCGCAAGTTTCACCCCGGCTCTTGCTAGCCTAGTGCGAGAGGCAATAGTCTAGCTGGACGGGGTTAGCAGGGCGAGATATTGATGAAGCAATACCATTACGTACTTTGTACTGCGTGCAATCATTTTTGCCAAGGTGTTCATAAAGTCGGCCCAAATTTTTGGAAAGTGGGATAACCATAACTACATACTAACTTTTATGCACGCCCACATGCATCATATATGCATAGACGCATAGTTGGTTACATCTCAACTGGGCAATAGATGAGATACATCAACCCATGCAAGCCACAATTCTCTAGTCTAATGAGAAGGGGTGAATTCACATTGAAACTATTGCTTCGTCATCTACAGCTCAACCTCAGCCGCAGAGTTGGCCGGTGTATCGGCGACACGGTACACCAGCTTCTGGCCCGACACCTTGTTGTCCTTCAGGTCCTGGAGTCCCTGCAACGCGCCCTCCAGCCCATTGGGCCCGATCCTCTGCGAATGGGGCGTGAGCTTCCCCTCGGCCAGCAGGTCCTCCGCGATGCCAAAGAACCTCCTGGCAAACTCAAAGTCCTCGGACGACGCGGGGAACTCTGCCTGTCCCTTTTGGAAGTACTCGTTGAAGATGGTGTACATGAGGGTGTGCACCGTGTTGACGTCCTCGCGGCCCGGGAGCTTGACCGGCAGAATTGTGCCGTAGGTGGCGCCAGTCGGATCGGCGGACAGCGCCTCTGCGGAAATCTTGGCCGAGCCTGGCAGCGAAATGGTGTCCCACACGAGCTTCAGCGAGTCGTTTGTGGCCTCGTTGATTTGCTTGCCGACCTGTGGGTCGCGATAATCAAACGCGGCATCAGCTCCGAGCGACTTGACATAGTCGAAGTTGTGACGGCTGGAAGTCGTGAGGACCTTGTAGCCCGAGAGCTTGGCCAATTGAATAGCCAGCGACCCAGTTGCAGAGGACCCGCCCTGGTTGGCATATTAGTTTCTGCTTTAATACTATGTAATTATAAAGTTGGCGAGTATGCTCACATAGATGAGAACAGGAGTGTTGTCCTTGATTGGATCCGTTGGTAGGTTCAGCTTCAATGCCTTCTGATACAATCCTTGGCCAACTGTTCCTAGGCCAAGAGGAAGCGTCGCAGCAGCTTCAAACGACACGCTATCAGGAATCTTCATCATGAGGTCGCCTTTGACGACGGCATACTCGGCAAAGACACCATCCTCGGGCTGGTTGAAGTTGGAGCCGTGAGCTGTACCGGCGATGCGATCGCCCGGCTTGAAGGACTTGGTGACGCCTGGTCCGACCTCAACTACGGTGCCGGCAAAGTCGCAGCCCACGATGCCGTTCGGGGGGCCTCGCTTGCCGTTGATGCCCTTCCAGTCTGTCGGGTTCAGGGCAATCGAGTGCACCTTGGCCAGGAGGTAGGTCGGGCGAAGCTTTGGGATGGGTACGTTGGAGGTCACCTTGGCCTTGTTGGAGTTGGCGAGGATCGCCTTCATAGTTTTGGGGACTGAGGAGGCCATTCTGAGGAGCAAGTGATATTGTGTGTGCAAGTTGCCAGTGGAATTATAGTCTACGAGTTGAGGATCTGAAGCAATTGATTTAGCAGTATTTCGCGACACAATAAATAGTTTACGCACCTTTCTCAATTATCAAGTTTCTCTTGCAAGAGTTGAGGACTGTAGATGACAAATGCGCAATGTTGAGGTGGAATTACTAACGACGCTCCACTTCGGCGTTCCACGGAAAGCGATTAGTTCAGCCAAATGGTGTCATGCATTTTCATGTTGGCTCTGCGGGAAGCGCCTTTGTTTAAAATGCGGCGAAAAGAAAGTCCGGGGATACATCATATGAGACATGCATGCAGTGCTCCAAACTTTGTGATTTTTCGTGATACGATGAGCGTCACGATTGATTATTAAAACTCGTTGTCAGCGCTGATTTCAAAGCCAAATGGGGTAATCACAGCTTTGGTGAAGGCGACCGACTACGAAGTAGGTTGGCTCATAATACGTTTCTCTCCTATCGATAAGCAGCCTCCGGGGATGTTGCTGTGCCTCTTGAGAACATACATTTCGATGATCTGGTGACGTGCTCTAAACTCTAACTTATCTTGATCTGGGGTTGATGATATGCGTATGCTGGGGTTGCGCACTACGACAGCGATCCCCCGCGATGATGGCTGGGTTTATCAAGTTTGCAAGTCTGCTCTGTTCAGTTGGTCGGTTGATAAGGCAAGGTCAAGATAAGTGAGTCGTTATCATCTGGAAAGGTGAACCGGAACGAGCCGCGTATCGATAAGCATGGGGATGGATGCAGGTAGAGCAAACCGTAACGCCACTGACATTTCCCGTGTGCTTCATACATTACTCACACTATCATCACCTCGATGAAAATGTGAACAGAAAGTGAATAGAAAGTGTTCAATGATGACGGGCACAGCACATTGCGAGACAAACTCATTGGCCATAGTGACCCAAGGTCAGCTTCTTCAATTAAAACTGGCATTGGCACTACACCCATGCGCTATATGTACCCTTGAATTAATGTTTCCAGCTCGTCGGAGAAAAAAAGCAGAGTGTCTTTTAATCTCATCTATGAAGGAATGTTATCCCTGCCACACGGCTGGTCGGGAAACAGATCGATCCGTCCGTCCCTGTCAGAATTGCCTTGCTGTCTCAACACCCTCCTCTCCTTTAGGGTACCGTACCGTCTACGAACGAACGCGCTTTAGGCGTTTTCGGACGCTTGAAAACTGAGCCCCTTTTGGGCATGGCGCCTGCACGGATGCACACTGTCAGGTGCCAGGTACCGAGGTACCTCCGTCAGCCCTGTCCGAGGGGGCCGGCGTCTTGAGAGGGCCGCTGATGGCTCGCCCGCGTCTTCCGTAGCGCTGGCAAAAGATGGCGTAGTTTTGGGGGTCGCTGCCTCTTTTGGTCTTAGCGGTACGTGTAAAGCGTACGTGTACAGTTTTACCTCGCATGTGCCGAGGAATTACCACGGAAGAACGGCACTTTGTCGTCAATTGGACGTCCCCTGAGCGACCTTGGCACGTAGTCACGTACATGCAGGTACATGAGACACTCGATATCCAGCCAAAGGAAGGGGTCCATTTCTGGTCCAGGAACGTGGAAAATCATTCAATCGATGGTTTCAACGGCATTCCAGTGAATTTCTACTTTTGTGCGGACATTTTCAACGTCATTGCAGGTCATGACAGCATGGAAATACGGGATAAGATGCTCGGAGACTACTCTCTCAGGTCGCCGACCTGATTTATTATTAGTGATTGGGATCATCTTAGCTTCCTGATCCAGCAACCGTCCCTTATTACCCTACTTTTGAGCTGGCCACTGACAAGCTGACAAGCTGGTTAACTTGTTGGTTGCTTGGCACAAAAGTCAATAGTTTCTTCTTGACTCTTCTTGATCCACTTCCTAACGTACGTCGTCCTACCTTTGTGGCGTTCACACAGCCACACCTGAGAGAAGTGACCTCCAACATTTCACCGTCTCCTTGGCAGCCAACATGAGCCCTAGTTTGCACATTTTGCCCCTCTTCCAGCATTTACCACGTTGTCGCGACTCAAGACCCTTGCAACATCGCCGAAGCTGAGGTGGAACTGCAAGGGGACAATTGCGTGGAATGTGGGAACCAAAATGCTCAATATTTGCGTAAAAAGCTCCAGGTTTGCCCTCCGCGTACTCGTATGTCGTATGTCGTACGTCGTTTCTTGTAAGACGACGACGACTGCAGCATGAATGGCTTACTCAACGCCACAAGACAAGAACAAAAAAAAATCACGGCCGGAAGGACGGCGTTCCTCTGTCGGACCTTGGCGGCCCGGGTTCTAAAATGCCTTCGCGCGAGACTACTTGGGACTGACGTGTCACGCTAGCTTGGGTAAAATGCTCAGCACTTGACAGTAAATTCCTCCACCACGCAAGCGTCGGCTTTCTGTAATAAATTGTCCGCGTTGCCATGGAGCTTGAGGCCGGTCACTGGAGTACTGCATACGCAATGAGTAGTGAGAGGCACCTCTGAGAGGGCGCCAAGGCTGTTGATCATGTTCAATGTAGATCGTTGTTGGAAGATGCGTGCTTGAAAATCAATGCGAGTCAGCTTGGGACGATCCAATACGAGCTCTGGCATCGGGTCACTGGATCTACTCAACGAGCCAACAAGCATATAGCACCACTTAAGATTTCTCCTTGGAACGAGCCGAGACCTGGAGAATGTAACGCTGCTGTACCACCTGTCAGAGGGATCTCGTGGGGATCTGTACTACCACTCTGCCCCCAGCACTGCCCATGGGCACACGGATTCGCCGACGAGGGGATCTCTCGAGCCACCCGTGATGGGCAGCATGTAGGCTAATGGCGGTGGCAGGGTCCTGCCTGCCTGGGCCGCCGAACCCGGTACCGGGATCATGGGCACACGATGAATGCCTTTTGCATCCCTACGGAACACATACATCCGTTAGGGTCCAGCTGAGAAGGGTCCTATGGAGAGGGGTTCGGCTGCGAGGTGGTCAACCCTTGGGGTCTAGATCTCTCTGCCTACATATGTAGTGCGACGGTATACATACGCAGGATTAATAACCATGCAGTCTCGGCACCGTCGTGAACGCCTGCCAAGCTGCTGGGCATTCCTAATAGATGGGTTCTGCTTACAGATGTTTCCCAAATCGAACCCCTACCCATTTCTCGGTCGGATTGGGATGACCACCAGCAAAAAAGAGACAAGCGCCAACAAGGCACATTCTCAGCCAACGGAGAATAATTTCGCACCTAAGAAGGATATCTAAAGTAGCAAAGTACGGATAAGACTTATTTGCAGCCGTGACAATATCGCCCCCTACGCGAAATTAACCACACGCGGCGACGAGATCTGCAATCCCGATCTTTGATCCCTTTCCTTCTTTCGTTACAATCGGGTTCCCGTCCTTGATTCATACTACCTTTTGCTGTAGTTTCTCCTCCTTGCTGATCTACAGTGATCCTTGTCCATCGCTTTTTTAAGGCTATTAGGACCCCGAAAACCTGCTGAAAGGAAAGAAAAAAAAATTTATTTCCCCGCCCGCGTTTTTCCCAATCATGCCGTCCAAGGTTGGGGACTGCGACTGTGGCTTCATTGACTCCAACGACCCGACGGAGAGCGTCTTCAGTAGCTTCCTCGCCGTCAACTTCAGCTCCATCTCTAGCAGCAAGTTCAATGACCTCTTTATTCCCGCCACGTACACAGTATCGCAGGACGACTCGCCCTACACCAGGAACTTTTCCTCCGACCAGGTAGTCCTATCCGACAGCGGACTCGAGCTCACCGTGTCGCCGTCCACGGACGGGAAGTCAGTCCCGTGCGGGCAGATCTTCTCGCGGTCAAAGAACTACTTTTACGGCTCCTTCCACGCCTTCTTCCGCGTCGGAGACGTGCCCGGCACGGTGACGGCCTTCTTCAACTACAAGAACGACACCTCCGAGGTCGACATTGAGTACCTCAGCGCCTGGGACACGCCGACGCTGCTGTACACGGTCAAGCCGCAGCTCTACCTGGACAACGGCAGCCCGGACAACAGCACCTACCAGCGCCAGCAGTGGAACGACTCGACGTCGTCGTTTGACGATGACTTCCACCAGTGGTCGTATGTCTGGCTGCCCGACATTGTGCACTACGGCCTCGACGGGAACTACTCCCGCTCCATCACCACAAACGTGCCCCAGGCAGCTGGCCGCCTGGTGCTGAGCCAGTGGTCCGACGGCAACTCCAACTACTCCCTCGGGCCGCCGACAAAGGACAGCACCGTGACCGTGTCCAACTTCTGGGCCGTCTACAACGACACCAACGCCAGCGCGCTCAAGTGCAAGAAGACGTCGTCGGCGTGCGCCATCAAGAACGGCATCTTCCAGTCCAGCAGCAGCAGCAGCAGCTCGGGGGGAGACGACGGCGACACGACGAACCCGGGAGTCATCAGCATGAACTCTGGGCACCTCGCCACACCGGCAGCGCCTGGATGGTTCTTGGCGTTGTTCTTCTTCTTCTGGCTGACCAGGTGGCGTTCCTTATAGTTGATACCCTTTTCGCTTGGCTTCTTTTCTGTTCTGGAACTTGTGAGGGAATTTAAAGCATAGCCTGGAGTTGATCATTCTTCTACTTTTTTTTTTCTTTTCCACCTTGAGCTCAATTAGGGCGTAGGTCCGCCACCAGTAGGCGCTGAGCACAGAAGGGGGTGGGCGCGTGGCTGTGGCTGTACCTACTATTGGTTTCGAATTGTTAGCGGTAATCATAATACCTTTTAGGTACCTCAGGTAGTCTGGGAATAAAACAAAAAGAGCTCATACGATTATGTTGGGTACCGATGTGTCTGGAAGCCAGCGTGCTCGGGGGGGGGCTCTGGTCATGGGCAAGTTGGCAGAGTCTCCCCCCTACTGGCCTTGGTCAAACCCCCTCGGTGGCTTGGGCTATTGGGAGTAACTGCCGAGCCCAAGAAAACGCCGCGTTGCAATAAATTTGTGGAAACCCGTCATCTCCCGGGAGGTCTCGATTGACTGCCAATTGGGAGAGAGGCTGGGAGCTAGTGGTTTTTTTGCTTACCTAGGCAAAGCGATAGTAGCATGCAAGACGTTGATCCCAGCGTAATAAATAGCAAAGCGGCAACCAACCGTTTCAAGGCTCAAAACGGGTCTAGTTTAGTTGACTCCATGTACCGTAACCGCTAGCCCCCACTGCGAGCTGCTTTTATCCCCTTTGGGCGTGTCTTGGCACGGTAGATGTGTCTTGTTCCAAAGGGTGTGGACATGCATACGGAGTTATATACTGTGAAGTTGTGATGATCCCAATATTGTGCCGGGGATAATTACGTAGCTGGTTTGGATAACTGGAGGGGTTTTAAAAAAAAGAAGGATTCTGCAACCAACTGTCCGTGCAGTGAGTGACAGCCTATGGCCTCATCAACGTGCCATTTGATGCACTTCTGCTGCCTTGTTGGCTCTAATCCTTCCTAGTGACAACCGAGAGAGACCACCGCACTTGGCACTTGCTGAGAGAGAGATCTACATAGTTCCTAGAGAAAATAGCCTCGCTTTCACCTGTGACAGTGGAAATTACGTGTATTCGTGCTCCGTCACAGTCACAGACAGACCCGCGGGTTGCCACTCTGCACAGGCTGCTGATCGACAGTACCTTGCTAGTTTCTTCTTTTTTTTCCTTTTCCTTTCTTTTTCTCCCCGTCCATATGGAGGCTCCTCGGAGTACCCCTGGTCTGCTGGGAGTCATGGTAAGGCCGAATTTTTTCTTCACCTCCCCCCATCTCCCATCTGTCCCGAGACCGACAGGGGCAATTCACACCCAAGCTCGATGCTAAACCCCCCGTGTCAGAAACAAAACACATCATTCGTGGGGCGTAGGGTTTTTCTTTTGAGAAAATCCCTGCATCCAGAAGTAAGCCCGGTCTCCAGTTGAGGCCCTTCTGGTCTAGCAAGGAGCACGCCATGATGCGTCTTGTACGAACGTGGCTGCTGCGCTATTCGTTCTCTGTTGGCCTTATGCCGTCTGGACTGCGGCTGAAGTCTCGCTGGCAGAAGCTATAGACGTGTATGGCGCCTAATAGATCATGATGGCGGCATGTTCTTTACCCACTGCCCATCTCCCACCCCGGTCCTGGATGTCCCTTTCAGCTCGCGGTCTGGTCCCCTTTCAAGCATGGACCTGAGGGGAAGCCCCGGCGGTCTGGTTCCTCTCTGCTGGCTCAAGTTGCTTTTTCAAGCATAGACTTGAGGTTAAGCCCCTGGGGTCTGGTTCGTGTCCGCTGGTCTAGGTTCCTCTTTGAAGCATGGATGGGGGCTCGTGGGAGGGGCGAAAGCCCGGCGGTCTGGTTCCTCCCCTGCAGCTGGCGAGCTGTCGTTCAGCTTCGCGCAAGTCCAGACGCCATCCTGATGTGGAATTCAAACAATAGTTTACTGTTGTGGCGCCTTGCCCAGGCAAATTTTCATAACAACCGTCGTGATCGTCGGAGGAAGTTATAATGTCCTGGCAAGACCTTGGATCCCTCACTCGCTAACTTCTGCTCTGTACCTCGCACACGTTTTGGTACAACGTTCACTCGTTCACGCCAGCCTACGATGTCAGTCGAAATAGTCAAGGCTGATGCTGAGAAGTCCGGCAAGGTAGAGGTCACCGAGATCACTACCGCCGTGGACTCAAGCTCCGAGCATGCCTCATCCACCACGGGCAAGGCAACCTTCTTCGACTCGGCTGCCATCTTCGATTCACCCCAGAGGAAGCCCCTGAAGATCAACCCCTTCCTCGCCACTTTAAACATCGTCGTCGCCTTTGGTCTCGTCGGTGCTCTCATTGCCGGCTACGCCATTGGCCTTGTGGTCTTCAACCTCGACATCACCGCCGTCGGTCTCTACGGAACGATTCTTATATCCGAGTACCTCGTCCAGCTCGGATGCGCCATCCTCAACCGCGCTGACATCAACCGCATCGTCAACAACCAGGCCAAGAAGAGAGCCAACGAACAGGCCGCTGGCGACTTTGAGAAGGCCCCTGAAGGCTCATCTGACAGCAACGTCCTCAACCCCGGTGCTGAGATCTCAATTGCTGTCGTCGGCTACCGTGAGGATGAGCAGGCATGGCGACACTGCCTTCGCAGTCTGCAGACACAGACACTCAAGCCCAAGTGTGTCATTGGTGTTGTCGATGGCAACGAGGAGCCTGATTTGAGCATGGCTCAAGCCTTCATCGAAGAGTTTGAGTCTCACGATGCTCAACTTATTCACCTACCCCTCCTGCTCTCAGATGTTCATCGTCAGGTCTACTTTGATAACATCCCCGTCGACACTCGATTCTTCCTGGTCCGATGGTGGCACACCCTTGTCGGCCGCTACCGTCCCGGCCACCAAGATGCACTGGCTATGGCCCGACAAGCTGTGATTGAGCAAGTTCTCGAGTGGGAAGAGAAGTGGAACATTAGCAAGCTCAAGGCCGTCTGCTTCAGTCAACCTCACGGCCACAAGCGCACCGCCATGTTCACTGCCTTTGCCATGAGCCTTTATGCCCTCCGCACCCGAGATGGCATCTTCACCACCGACTCCGACACACTTATTCAGAGCAATGGATTGGATGAGATGTTGACGCTTCTTCGTTCCTCACCTGATATCGGTGGTGTCACTGCTGATGTCAAGATCTGGAACCGTTCCGAGTCTCTGCTTGCCCGCATGTGCGCTGCCCGCTACTGGTTCGCCTTCAACATTGAGCGTGCTTGCCAGTCTTTGTGGCGCTGCGTCGGCTGTCTCTCCGGTCCCATGAGCATGTACCGCACCTCCGATCTTGAGACCATCCTGGGTCCCTGGAACTTGCAGACTTTTGGCGGCAAGGCGACGACCTTTGGTGATGACCGTCACTTGACCAACCAGCTGCTGGCTCACGGTCTCCGAACCCGCTACACTCACCGCACTTGGTGTGACAGCGAGTCGCCCACTTCCTTTGTGCGCTGGGTTGCCCAACAGACTCGATGGAGCAAGTCTTTCTTCAGAGAATCCTTCTGGTTCCCCGCCAGCTTCGCCTACCAGTCCCCATGGATGCTTGTCGAGATGACTATTCAGGCACTGTACCCCTTTATCATGGTTGCCACCGTCTTCCACTTCCTCTTCGACACCTCTGGTTCCCCCTGGCGGGTCGTCATCTGGCTCGTCACCATGTTTGGCGTCGCCCTTTTCAAGTCCGTCTTGGCTGTTCTCATTGCCCGGGATTTGTGGCTGCTCCTCTTCAGCTGCTATGGCTTCATCTACTTCTTTGGTCTGCTGCCTTCCAAGATCTACGCTCTCATCACTATGAACCAGACCGGCTGGGGAACTTCTGCTCGCTCCTCCACTGAGCGCAAGCGCGGACAGTCCTTCATGCAGCGCTCATTCCACGTCATCCATCTGGTCCTCTGGTACACGGCCATCTTTGTTGGTCTGGGCTTCTTCATTGCCAGAATCTTTGGTAACCCCCTCTACTTCCTCATTGGTGTCTTTGCCCTCCTGCCATCCGCCCTTCTGTACTGGGACCCAGCTTGGCTTCAGGGGCCCAAGGAGAAGCTTGCATGGGTGTTTGGCAGAAAGAAGCGATCTCCTGAACCCTCACCCCCTGTCGAGGTCGATGAGAAGGTGCTTCCCCAGAAGCCATCCCCGGCTTTCTCCGTTACCTCTTCCAAGAGAAGCTCGGAAACTCTGGTCAAGACGCCAGATAGTGGATCTATCAAGGAGAAAAAGGATGCTGATGGGATTGAAACGCCCCCGAGGGCTGCTTCTTCCGGTAATCAGTAATCCCTGAGTTTTATCATAATCATGCTGGATGTTGTGGGCAATGAAGTCAAAACTAAATTGCTGGTCAAAAGATGGCTCACTTCCAGTGGCGTTTGGCGCACATTACTTTTACCTTCTGTTCAGTCTGTTACATAGGGAATAAGGAACTATAGTTCAATTACGTCGGCAAGGCATCGGGCTATAGAATGAAAACCATCACATAGATCATATACTTCTTAGAGTAATATTACGAGTACATAACTATTTAATAGCAACTATAGTGATCAAAATGTTTGTTTTCGTCTTGTAGTTTCCCCCAGAACGGTCTACTGCTTTGAATGTTCTTGCTTAGAGCATGGCATGGCAGACTGCTCATAGGACCCGCAGCCACGCAGTCCCAGAGACGCTCTCCATTGGTTTGATGTGCTCGGGCCTTGGAAGTGCATTCAGCCAGACATGGGAGAAGAGGAAAGTATTTTTTTTACGTACGCGGACGGACCTTTTATCCAGAAGGATCTCGATGCATCATCCTTTGAACTCCTTTAAGCTACAAAAGAACCCTCATCTGGCAAGAAAGCTGCTCATCATGGAGACGTTTAAAATGCAGTCCGTAATCGGTCCTTTTCACGTCGATCCTGCTGTACGGCAACGCGTTACCGGTAGTGGGAAGTTTGATGTCGGTTCTGTGGGGGGTTAGGGGGGAAAGTTTGGGAAGGAGTCGGCCCCGCATCTCCAACGGGAACGGGTGGGGCCGAGATTTGTTTTGAGCGGAAGCAAGGAAGCAAGGAAGGTTCGATTCGTCACGACGCGTAACTATCCACGAAGGGAAAGAACCAGGGCAAGGGGCAACGGTGACAAAGTCTGAGACAGGAACGGGATGTCATCACCGAATGGCCAGGTCAAGATGACGTTAGCAGCTCGTATTCAGGCTTCGTCCTGTTGTAAGTTTAAAGCTAGGGCCGAGAGTCTCGCATGTAGTGAAGCGCAGTGAACCTTTGCGTTAGAATTGGGTTTGTTCGCTGTGACTAGGCAGAATCGCTGGACTGAATAGGAAGACATTAATGCAATACTTTATACCGCCACATGCAAGCTTAACCTTACAATTAGTCACTTTAAGCTGCTTTGGTGCTCTCATCTTGCACACCCGGTGCCGTTCTACTCATAGTCTCGATAGGAGATCGTCGCCCTCTCACGTAATAGCTGGCTCTTTAGTTACAAACTCTACCTGCACTCTATCGATTTCTTTTGCATAAGTCTAAAAATAGTCTTGTCCTTTTACTTAAAATTCAAAGAGCGTGCGTTACCAGTAAGTATCGCCTTGTAAATTATTACCGTGGGATCTTATGATACGTGACGGGGGAATGTATTGAACATCTGGCAATTTTAAGTCTTGAGCTACTACGTTAACTTTAGTACACATTATCCTTAGGCGAACAATAGTTCTTGTAAAAAGAAGTTACCTGCTCTTGAAAAGCCGTTCATAAGCTGCTGGTTTTATTAATGCAGAGTTTGGTTGACCGTTGGGAAGAGACACACATGCAATTTGAGACTGATGGCCTTGGGGAGTTTTCTGCGGCGACTCATGCTGAAAGGTTCGATAGCTGTAAGAATTTGAAGGCATGCTGAGATGAACTCTGCTAGAAAATTATTCCTCGTATATCGACGCATATGTGACGAAGGAAGTCTGTTAGGCAATTCCGAATACACTTGACAAGTTCCTCGGCCAACGGACAGTGAGACAATCTTCCGGTTTGCCATGAGATTTGAGAGGATGGAGAGACCCAATGAGTGCACCCAAAGATTTTCAAGTGTTATTCGAAGAACAATTCGTCAATGTGCATACCAAGCGTAGCTTAGGAGTACATAAAGATCGCGTCGCGGGTTATCTTAGCTATAAGATTGTAAGGTAAAACGCTAGTTTCATCCAAAGCAATGTGGATTTAGGAGACATTGGGACATGGGGTCAAAGATTCGTCAGTTATAGGACTCCAAATCCGATAAAAATTCTACATTGAGGCCACGGCACTAATAATCGTCTATAATCTCGGGATTAACTAATACCGCCATCCGCCACTTCCTCCAGGGCATCCAGGAGTACCATAAACACCTCCAACGACCCAGAGAATCATGTCTATCAGCCACCACACACCCAGCCCGCCCAGAGTGAAAAGCTTGAACACAGCTAGGGGCCAATGGTGAGCGTAGAACTGGTCAACACCGAGAAGGCCAAGGAAGCCATTGAGTAGCATCGCGGTGCGCTCCTGGCGATAGCATTTATTCGTCATGAGTCGTTCTTGGAATCCGCCCCATCGAGGATAAAGGTCCTGGACCTCGCCGTCATCTAAAACGTTGTTAGCAAATTACTACTAACTCAAGCATTTGAAGGGTCTGCCTTCGCACCAACGGTGTACCGCGCGAGAAGGGCACCGATAAGGATCATGCAGATGTAGGCAAACATAACTAGCTTCTAGTGGCGCACTGTAGAGCACACTCCTAGTTTGACACGGCGGTCAATAGCCCGACCAACTCTGTTACTGAAGTTGTTTGACGCGTAGTCCATGGTGAATGTAGGTAGAAATTGATCACACGATGTTGAGCTTTGGTGTTGAGAGGTTTTGGTCTGGAGGCCATTTTTGTAACAGCGGAATGGTCGTAATATATAGACGGAAATCGCGTCGACGGTGCTTGTATTCAATTTGGCGTGCATTTGACCATAAAGTCGCGGAACCCCTCCGTCTGTGGCTATTAGAACAAAGAGTACCACCATCTAAGTGGCTATCTTTTGCCACTAGACCGACGGACAATATCTGTTTGCGTAACAGTTGTTTCTTTCAGATGCTGATCAACACCACACCATGAAACGGGAATGTGAATAAACCAAGAAGAAAAAAGGGAGAATGTCACCAACGGCCAAAGCTCAAGCACGCATCCAGTCTCATGACACACGAATTGACTAGAATCTCTTTTGATCTGGGCATCAATGCCAAGGTGGCGCCTGATTGCGCGCTTCATGATCCTGTGCTTGTACCATTCTAGAGAATTGACTTGGACCAAATAGCTCCAACGACGCAAGAGCACGCAGCCACTTGCAGTTACAGTTCAAAAAAGACTATTGAATGATTGGTCTGTCTGGAACTAGTTGTCGAGCGTGCTTCACACACCTCACCAAACGAAGGTCTGAGCATGGCTCGGCCTGATACACTAGAGTCACCAAACAAGCTCTAAAGAAGAAAACACAGAGACTTACAATTTTCACATTCCTTTGTTGCCCTTGAAATGGCTTCGAGAATACTTATACAAGGATATCCTCTGTCTCTAGCGTTTTCATGATTCTAGATATGTCTAGCAAGAGCCCCTTTGACCTCTTTGATGGGACAACGAGCAACACCCCTTGTGACGGTCTCGTCGTAAGCCACGTAAATGCAAACAAACTAATTCCAGCCCCAGAGTCCGTGTTGATAACACTACGCCTTGAAATCAGAGGTATTTCATCATAAATTACATCCAGAGTAAATTTTGTGACTCCAAGCACCCCGTCGTAGCCCTCACAGTTTCCACGCACTGTCTTGCCGCTGTTTGCTTAATGGGGCTGAGGTATTGGTGGACAAGATAACTATGTTCGGCGTTTCGACCACGTAAAAGCCAGCCTCTATATTTGCTCTTCCGCCTTAGAAGGGGCCTTACATCCCTTGACTTGACCGGTACTCCCTTCCTTAGGTCGCTGATAGAAACGCTCTAAATGAATGATGGACGGTGTGTATTCACTGGTCGTTTGCTCTCTTGAGGTACCTTTCAAAATGCGCATCGAGTGAGGCGCCATGATGCCGTGGACAACACAAGAAGTTACCGAATGACAACCTTTGTTGGTAAAGTGCAATGAACTAAACTTGACAAGCCAAGAAGAAGTGTCTACTAAGAATGGACAAATGTCATTATTGAACCCCCTTCACTGGTGAGGTTGTGTCCGTGACGAAGAGGTTGATAGCGATCATCTATCTTAGCTTAATTTGGCAGCGTAAAGGAATAGATAATGCGTTCCCAGAGTATGAGTCTGATTGAAACATATCTGTGTCGAGGGGCAGAGAGTATAGTCAAAGTCTGCAGTTTAAATCGTACCTGGCCCAGACGTAACCACGCCATGACGGGTCTCATAAGAGCACCTGAGTGTATAATAAACGCGACGAAAATATGCAGTAACTGATTTGAAGAGTTAGAGTAGATTTGAGCGGTTGAAATGGGTCGTTTGATGTCTCGTGCCCT
>JALNIO010000972.1:2323-17805 GCA_023509875.1 Rugonectria rugulosa | reverse complement strand
ATGCTCTCCAGTCTTGGTCCTTCTTTGGCAGGGATGCAGCCATGAACTGGTATAACGGCGGGCTAATAATAAAGGCGAGGTGGGATGGTGCTCGTTGATTTTGGAACCCGCTTGATCAAGTACTGAGAACTCTAGTTACGAAGATACAATACATCTTACCAATGGTTGGATCGTCACATTCGGCTTGGATCAGGGTTAGAGGTGGGTACATGTACCCGGGTATCTTCTGGCCAGGGTGAGTACCTAATGACGTCGGTGCTGTCGCATCATTGATACAGTTTAGCAAACTTATACAAATTATAATGTACCGAAGATAGATAGACGGGATATATGAGACTCGTACATAATACTCATCTATCTAGCCAATCGTCCTCATTGACGATGCTTCGTCGTGCAGTTTATAATGCTTTTACCACTCAAGTCGGAAAAACCTGAAATGTCACCACGCATCGTCGCTACGTCATACGCCACCTCCACCCACAAGATGTAAACAAATGATCACAAGATGCAGGCAGACCTCGCCACAGTCAAGCCTCAATACTCGTCACCATCTCTATCCCTCGAGTTATCAGACGCAGCTATTCTATTCTACTACTTCAGGTTCTGATACGTTACCAAATAATCATCTTTCATAATTCCCATCACTGAAACGATGCCCGAGGACGGCAGCAAGGGGAAACCCTCCACTAAGGAGAGGCTCGTACAAGAGATTGAATCACGACTCAACGAAGCTACCGACCTACAACAGAAATCAGAAGACCTACGGAAAGAGGCAGAAGAAAAGGAAAAGGACGACCCTGAAGCCGCCGCCGCCTTACGAGACGAAGCCCGCGAGACGGATAAAAAGGCGGCGAAGCTGATGAAGACGGCAGAGCGTCTGCAGTCAGGCTGGCTCCAGGGCGGTGCGCTGGGAACTGGCATTGGTGCGGGAATCGCCAGTGGCATTGGCGTCACGGTTGGCACCTTGGTCACGGGCGTGGTGGCCATCCCGACGTCTGGCTTGGGCATGCTGCTGGGCGCTGGGACGGGTTTGGTGCATGGCTCGTGGGTGAAGTGCACCGATTCGTTTAGCAAGGAGGAGTCGGACAAGATTGTGAAGGAGGCCGAGGAGGAGGCCGAAAAGATTGCGGATTCGTGACAGCGGGAAAAAAAGTCATCGTGTACTGGGCATCAAGCATCGAGAATGGGGTGTCATGGTTGGGAGAGGAGCATACATGTTTCCAGTTCAAGCATGGGCGATTTGTAATTTGGATCAATTTAATTTTGCATCAGCTCAAATTCTCAATCCAAAGCTGAACAGAGATGTCCAATATGCACCATTGACTCGGGGAAAAAAAGACGAAGTGGGATATTGGAATCTACACAACAACCAATGATCACCCAAGGAGAGCTGGCTCATTCTAGCTTTTCTAGTATACGGAAGATCCCCCATCCCCTTTTCCCAAATTCCCCATGCTCCATTTACGAATAATATGGAAGAAATACATTGACGGATACGCCGTACGGAAAGCAATTGCTAAAATCTCACAGGACACGCACGTCGAATCACTATGCGACACAGCCCAGCTGTGTACGCCACCGCAACACAAAGTCTGGCATACTATTGGCTAATCGGCTATCGGCACGCTTCCTGATCATCGTTGAGAAACACGCCCGGCAGGTTGACAGGTTACCGTTAGCAGTGTCATGGCTGGGTTCCTTGAACTTAATCACTTAATCTCTCCTTATCGCTCTCGCTCTCGCTCGTTGTCGTTCTTCGTCGTTTATACATATAAACCATTCCTCATTCTGTCACCATCTCGCTCCGCACGCAAGCGTCAACCCCTTTCATCATGACGCCTGCTCACGAGTTTACGTCCAGTGACAACAATGCTCTGCCTCTACGAACCCGAAAACCCAAGCTCTTCCACAGAAAAACACGAACGGGCTGCCAGCGATGCAGAACGCGCCGAGTCAAGGTTTGCCGCACTCTGGGCTGTCGCACATCCGTCGCTAATTTTGACACTTAGTGCGACGAGGCCAGACCTGTTTGCGCAAACTGTGTGCGGCTCAGTTTGGATTGCTCGTATGCCAATGTGCGTCAAGCGAGTGCACGCATCGATCAGCCCCCGATTAGAGAGGATGTTTCTTTTTGTGCGTCAGATCCTATAGAGCCTCCCGAGACAAGCGCCCGTCGGAAACTTGAGATGGAGCTGTTTTACCACTACTCGACCGAGACAGGTCCCTCCATTCCCATGGATGACCTCTCCCAACCAATATGGGGTCCAATCATGTGTCGTGAAGCCCTGCAGTCCGACGCCCTACTTTATTCGGTCCTTCTCATGTCGGCACTACACAAATCTCACAAGGCTGATGGTGCCGATCCGGTCATGAACAAGGCGAGCTTGACTTATCTTGACATGGCTCTGCGCGAGCACCACAAAGAGGTGCGGCAGCTTAGCGCGGAAAACATGGACTCTGTGTGCTTGACATCCAACGTATTTCGAGTCTATCATCTTGTACGGCTACAGCATCGCTCTCTTGAGCCCTACACGCCCCCTATTGAATGGCTGCGCATGACGAATGCCACTCACATTGTCTTTCTCAAGGCCATGGGTCTCGCCGAAAGCAATCCGACGTCGATTAGTGCCATTCTGGTGAAGAGCGTGTGGCATCTTGTTGATGAAAAGCACAGCCTCCGCAATCCAAATGAGTTGATACATTTGATGAGTCGCCAAGAACCCCACGAGCTTCTTGAACCGTGGGACGAGGCAGTATATACGGGGTACAAGACGACACTGAGCTGTATTGGGGGACTTTGGAGGCTGAGGAATAAGCCGCCCTGTCGCGATGTACACCTGAGGTTGGTGGTTATACCAATGCTTCTAGATGACCAGTTCATCGACTGCGTTGCCGAGGGGCGCCCGAGAGCGTTGGTTGTGCTGGCGCATTACTTTGCCATGCTACCTAGAATGAGTCGATTGTGGTACGTTGGCGATGCTGGGTACAGAGAGGTTCGCGCTATAGCAAAGGCAGTACCTCCTGAGTGGCGGGGGATGCTCCGGGAACCACTGGAGATGGTCGAGCGGCACTACAGGGGAAACAAATAGTGATGTATTTTAGTTCATAGCGGTAGGTCTGGTTCAAAAGATGATGCAGCCTCAGGTAGTTTCCAGCTGCAGGAAAGCTGTAATTACTCGTTCAGGTGTTTCGCTTGTCATCGCTCTCGTTCTCGTTCAAGTGGCTTCCTGCACTAGCCACAGCCATGATCCCTCTAGCGTCGCTGACTGCGTTGTCTTGTACTGTGCCCAACATGGAAAGAGATTCGACGCTTGTGAGGCCTCATTCAGCTTGTTAATTGACGGCACCTAGGGAACGAATTCAATAGAGGAAAACGTAGTAGTATATATTCTGTGTAGCAATTCCAATAACAATCCTGTTGATTTTCTGGTTCAATCCTCTCTGCCCCAAACCTCAACCTAACTCAGGAGCGAATCTTACAGTCAAGTACGCAAAATGACCACTGACGGGGCATCAGCTGCCAAGTTGGCAGTATATATCCCCCTTCTTCCTCTTTCCATTTATTGTCTCTTCAAACATGGCAAAACTGGCTTCTTTGGCTGGTTCTTTGTCCACCTCTTCTGCATACTGCGCATCGTCACCGGAGGTATTGGTCTTCACGGGAACAGATCGGGAGAGGCATACATCATCCTCAACAGCATCGGTCTCTCGCCTCTCATGCTTGCTGTAGCAGGTGTCATGCACGAAGGGTGACTATCACCACTCTCTCCAGTAATTGCTGCCAATTGATTTCTGACATCAATATTAGGAGACGGGCAACAAACCCACGCTTGAACAGGAAGCTCGACATTTTTCTCGAGATTCAGTTTCACTTTTTGGTCGGCGCGGGCATGGCCTTGATCATAGTCGCCATCATCCAGTACATGAACGATCGCTCCAAGTCCCCCAAGACCCTTCTTGATATCGGCTCGGCTATTAGCTGCGTGGCCTGGGCTATTCTCTGCGTCTGGGAAATGTTTGCGTTGTCCAAGCTGCGCGTGTCTTCGAGTAACGATGCGCGCACAATGAGAAACGGAAAGCTTGTGAGTGCCACACGGAGTTCCCTCTCTTGCAGCCTTTATTCATTCACTGTTCTTATCAGCTTCTCTATGCAAATGCTCTTGTTCTGCCTTTTGTGGCCCTGCGACTCGCATACGCTGTTGCGTACCTCCAGCTGCTGATTACCGACCCTTCTTCCAGCTTCATCTCTTCCACAGCTATTCAGGTCTGTCTAAGTGTTGTTCCAGAGATGATTATCACCGTCATTCTCCTGGCTGCCGGGGTTTATACCCGTGAGTTGAAGACTGAAATTGCGGAGAGGGATAAGCAGTGATGAAGAGGAAGGTGTCATTTGCTTTGTTCTTTTCATACACCTTGTTCAACGGAGTATCATTGACAGGGGATACTTCAGAGGCAGCGCCTCGGAAATGGCCCGAGTCTTCCTTGTTGCTTACCTGGGTCACAGCGAATCACACAGATAAACTGCGTGGGTGTGCAAGTTGAGTGCTCCCTCATCGACATTTTGTATTAAATACTGGAAATTTATTTGCTGGGTAGAGAAATTAGAGTATGTAGAGAATTACATTATTGCTACATTATCTTGAGTTGGCTTGTTCAACAGTTCCAAGATTAATATTCCGCAAAGCATTGCTTGATTGTACAAAGAAAACGGCTCGAAGGAGTCGGAAGCCTCCTACATCGGCCGCAGCATGCCTGTCCAATTGATATACCTCTCACGCAATGCTATTCTTTCGTCGTGGACTGACTCATGGCGAAATGGATTGATCCATTCCTCAGCCGTTCTCAGCAGACTCTGCAAAACGCCCACTTCGTGCCCAGCAAACAGCCATGAGTGTTTAGGAGAGGACTGACTCTGTAGGTCGAGTAATACTTGAGCAAGAGCTTGTGCCTCCATTTCCAGTTTTTGCATCTCGCTAATAGAAACTGTTCCCAGCAACCTCTTAACTACCATGATACATTCGATTGCGGTGCCATATAACTCCCTTCTCTTGTCCAATTCCTGCGGTGTAGGTGAGACCAATGACTTGCTTGTGCAATGCGCTTTGTAGTCTTCGATCCAGTCAAGAAGATTCTGGTGCACCTTGCGGCATCGGACTGCCAGGTTGACTTGGACTTCGTCGTTGAACAAATCAGGACCTCTGATGGTGTTATCTATATCATTCCAAAGGCTCGGAAGTCTTTAGGAGGAACATATTGTCAGCCATCAGCTTGAACCATGTAGTTCGCGTGATCAAATGTTCCCCGAATCAACAGACTTCAGTTGGTTTGCATTAACGGACGTGTCGGTGTACTTACGTGATCATTTGAGATCGAAGGGCAATAGCTAGCGGACTCCGCTCAGTCAGACCTTCAGAAATATGAGTCAAGGATCGATGCATTTCCAGCCAGCGAGGTTCTTCGAGATAGCAGGGTGTTTGATTTGTGAGGCATTCAAAAACAACAGGACCAACGTGCGATGCAAACAAAGCTTTGTCAAACTCTCCATCAAATCGATCCGGGGTCCTATGCTTGATGAGATGAACTGAACCGTGGATGTGATGCGACCATGCTTCATTCTCTGGTGAGCTTAGAAGCTAGAACCTTGAAGTCAGCCATTGTGTCATGAGTAAGCTCTTTAGACATACCGCGCGAAGACCAAGCAACTGTGACGCACAGAGCACATCGGCACTCGTACATGCGGCTTCATCATTCAAGGATTCCTGTAACATCTTGAGAGCTCTCATATACAACCTCAGTTCGATGACCTCATTCCTCCTTCCAGGGTCGAGAAGGCTTCGGACTTTGGCAAGCAAGCAATCAGTCGCGGCGGTAAGACAGGCACTGGAGTCGTATCGGCTGGGGACAAACTGCAAGTAAGACCTGGCATGTAAGATATTAGCTTCAGCTGAGGTTGCGAGCGTCATGGGATGGACATACCATTGAGAGTAGCCTAATAAAGACAGTAGTCGACTTGGATCGGTAGATAAGATGGAGATGGTCCCACGGCCGATGTTAAAATTGGTCAACATTGATAGATGATTCAAGTCAACTTGGAATCTTGAGCGGGCTTCTTCATATGCGGTGAATAGTACAGAAACTGAGAGGGGGAAGACTGGGGCTCCAGATCTTGGAAGATGACAGGCTGATGCTCGTGAACGAATGAGCTGCCGATGTTTCGGGGGTCGGGGAGTAGGTTGACCATCCCCGAGCTCAAAGACGAATCCGCTATCATTAGGCTTGACCTGAGAAGGTATTCCTGGGTCATCTACTGTCTTATTCGGGATAGTACTCGGGTTTTTTGGAAGCAGCAGTCTGCCCAATAAAGTTAGCCATGCATGCTCTGGCAGCGAAAGCGACTCACACTTGGGTGCTGGCGGGACGGTGATCACGGCGCCTTTTTCGCGTCAGTGCCACATTCTTCATGGCATGCTTCCGGACTAATGGTCTTTGGTATCAGAACTGCTGAGAGTATACTCGGATGCAAGCATGTCAACCAGCACTCACTCAATGTCCTCACTTGCGGATCGTTCTGCAGCGTTGGTCCGCTAGAGACAACGAAACTGAAGTTATTTTGTGGCATGGTGATCTCCGCTTTGATCCTCCTCATTCACCATGAAATGGTATAGACTGAAGAATAATTTCAAAGGAAGGTGTTCCTATGCTCCAGGTCGACTGGAGTTTTTTCAGCGTAAGCAGAGGGCCTGAGTTAGCCTGAGCTACTCCATGAAGTCGGCTGACCCGCCTCCATCATACTCCGTCAGAGATCAACGCACAGGTGAGATTTTAGCGCGATTCAGTGCTAAGGGTGCAGGTTTAC
Source organism: Rugonectria rugulosa (assembly GCA_023509875.1). Lineage (NCBI taxonomy): Eukaryota > Fungi > Ascomycota > Sordariomycetes > Hypocreales > Nectriaceae > Rugonectria > Rugonectria rugulosa. Next base: position 10,949 of record JALNIO010000972.1, on the reverse strand, counting down.
TACTGCCCAAATGCAGATTAAACTGATTCCTATAATGATGCTTCAATGTGCAGGGGCGTTTTGTCTTGATCGCGGCAGCTCTAATATTCGTAAGCAGATCAGTTCGTGCTGGACAAACGCCTACTATAGAAATACCCTCCAACGGCTATGAGTACAAATAGCTGATTGTTACTCAACTTTCTTGTGCATCTTTACTATCCTTCTCAAGTTTAATCATATTCATTCAATATCCAAATTTCGACATAAAATGACCAACTTGTACGATTTCTCTCCCAAAGACAGCAGCGGTCTGCCATACTCCCTGGCCCATCTCAGAGGGCGGGTCGTCCTTGTGGTCAATACCGCCAGCCAATGTGGATTTACCGCTCAACTTGAAGGGTTGGAAACAATTTACAAGGGTTTGACTTTTCCCCATTCTGGGCGTTGAGCATCATTGACTAGGAGACTTGCACCAGATATGAAAGCTCAACACAATGACTTTGAGATCATCGTCTTTCCTTGCAACCAGTTCGCGTCTCTAGATCCGGGTACGAACGCTGAGATCCAGCCCTTCTGTCACTCGTGGTACGACGTGACATTTCTTGTCCTGGGGAAAACGGAAGTCAGCGGCAATCATGCCGAGCCCTTGTGGGAATGGATGAAACAGAGCAAGCCTGGTATTTGTGGCCTCAAGCGTGTCAAATGGAATTTCGAAAAGTTCCTTATTGGCCGGGACGGGCAGGTGAAGTCCCGATGGGCCAGTATGACGAAGCCTGAACCAATCAAGACAGCTATCGAGGAGGAGTTGGCAAGGGCATAAAGCGGGAGAATTATCAAGATCTCTCGCATTAAACATAAATCCAAATTGGATGCAAGAGTTCAATACAGAGATTACAAGTGGCTGCCATCTCGTACGTTCCCAACAAAATTATGTCTTTGTGTAGTGCCCAGAAAGAGTCGATAAGACGACGACTATGAATGCAACAAGGACATCGCAACAACGAAACAGATGCAGAGGTCACAGAGATAACATTTGCGAATCTAGCTCAAATCAATTTAGCCAGTATGCACAACTATCCATATTGGGATCTTAGTTGTATTCCTTCAAACCAGCTGGCGTCAGCCCACTTCGTCTTACGCGCCACGTGCCGCTGACTCCGAAGTGCCCGACCTCATACTTGTCCATATAACTTACTTGTTCCCATATTGCTCAGGCATCAAATCAAACGCTAATTTCTCTTTCATTCAAATCGATACATTTCTCTGACAGTATGGCACGGCTCGTGGAACTTGACAGTCTTGAGATCACGGTCATCGTCGACAATGAGCTCGACCCCATGTCACCATGTCCAAACCACTTGATCAAGCAATCTGGGGGGCTTATGGGAGCCATTATGCATCCCTCAAACCAAGCTTCAAAGGATGGGAGAGGTGAAGTCCAAGAATTCCGCATGAGTGACATTTGCTGCGGTGCGCATGGATTGTCTCTCATGATTACCGGTGTCAAGGACAAGACGAAGCATACCATCCTTTTCGATGCAGGGCCGGAAGGCGAGGCCTGGGAGCGCAACGCAAAGCGTCTCAGAGCAGATATTGGACAAGTTGAAGTCATCACACTGAGCCACTGGCACCGTGATCATTCTGGTGGTATGCTGAGAGCCATCGACATGATCGCTGCGGAACGAAGCAAGGAGAACGAGAATCTGCCACCTGTTCAAGTCGATCTTCAGCCGGACCGCCCAGACTATCGTGGGATGCAGATTCCTGGCCTACCAGTCATTTCGATGGAAGCTGACCCGACATTTGAGGAGATTGAGGAACATAAAGGTGTAGTGAAGAAGAGTCGGGAGCCTCATACCGTATTGGAAAACATGTTTCTCATTTCGGGAAAGATGCCACGCGTCACGGAATATGAGGCTGGTTTAAAATTCGGTGCTCGGTTTGACGCGAAGAAAGGTGGATGGGAAAAGGACGAGGAGATTGCCGATGAGAGAGTTTTGATTTGTCATTTAAAGGGTGAGTGGTATTCGATCCTTGAGACAAGCATTTTACTAACACTGGTGACAAGACAAGGGAATTGTCATGTTCACAGGCTGTGGCCACGCAGGCATAACGAATTCCTCAAAGCATGCCATTGAATTGAGTCATGGAGCGCCCCTGTACGCCATCGTCGGCGGCTTTCATCTTGCCGATGCAAAGCCAGAAGTCGTCACACAGACTGTCCAGGACCTGAAGCAAATGGATGTCAAAGTTGTACTTGCTGGCCACTGCACTGGATGGAGGGCCAAGTCTGAATTTCAGCAGCAAATGCCAGGATCCTTTGCACCTTGCTTTGTTGGTTCTCGATATACCCTGTAATTGAGTATCAAGTCGGATTCTGTCAAGATATCCTGCCGACTAGGGGATGCGTAACCAACATTCATTGCCTTTGGTTCGTACTCTGGACTTTTATAAGCACCTTTTCCACTTTAACTAAAGGGAGTTGAGATCGTTTCTTTGATAGTTCCGTATGAGCGTGACTGAACACCTGCGACTAAATATCATTCTTCCTCATGAACTTTCACCACTTTATGAGACACATTCGGACTTCATCAAGAATGAGGCCTCTTCATAGCACATGCAGGCGCTTCCAAAGAAAATTCATCCCGCTCATGAGCCCCGTCAAGCCAGTGTATAAGATCAACGTCCCGTACCCACTGCCGTAACCACCCAAAACTTTCCCCTGCCACGGCATACCTCGAATGAGCGAGCCGCTCAGGGGTCCCGACATGATATTCCCGATTCCTCTTCCCACGCAGAGATGACCTTGCACCATAGCCGGATCAGCATAGCCGTAGCCGTCGCTGGCACCTCTTTGGGAGACTTCCCTCATGATGCCCGGCCAAATAGAAGCCCACGACCCTGCAAACAAACCGTAAAGTACACAAAACAGATAAAGAACGGGAAGCGATGCCGAGAGACCCCAGATTATTAGGACAGAGATGGCCTGCCCTCCCGCAGAGATGATCATACAAGTGGTGACCGGAAGTTTGTCGCTCAGCGAGCCCATGATTACAAGACCGACTGTGGTGGCTATGTTGACCAACATGACCGTCAGCGCTGATAAGGAACTCGAAGTTCCAAACGTCATGCGGGCGTAAGTCGGCAGGTAGATGCTGGGTAAAAAGTAGCCAGTTCCTTGGATAATGTTTGCCGATTGATGGAACAGGAATGACTTTGATGTGACGAACCGCATGTTGAAGGGTCTGTTGTGAGTGTTTGCCGAGTATGGCAGTCGAGGCTTCGCACAGAAGGCCAAAGGAGCTGACGATGCGAACAGAATGCCAGCGCAGATTCGCGTAGCTGTCTGAAAGCCAAATCTCTCCAATAGAGCGTTGATAATCAGTGGAAAGACAGCTCCTCCGGCTCCGGATGCGCTCCATACGATGCCAAATGCAAGCCCTCTACGTTGTACGAACCATTCGTTGATGTACATGGTACAAGGGCAGTAAGCGATGCAACTGCCAATGCCGTACATAATCCCTTGGGTGACGAGTAGCTGAGACACACTTTTGCAGAACGAAGTCATGGCCATGGCCAACGAAGAGATAACGAGGCCAATGAGTGTAAACCAGCGGGCCAGACGAGGATAGAGGCGACACACGATAAGAACGAAAGGTGTTGCTACGTAAATAATTCCCTAGTATCCTGATCAGATGAAGTATCAATAAACACAATCAGAGGACTATCTCACCGTTGTGGTCGTGCCAATTGCGGCAATATTACTTGAGCCTGCGAATGGAGCATGACTGTTATAGTAATCCTGGAACACACCAAACGAGAGGCCAAAGCCTAGGTAAATTTGTGTGAGTATCCGGCACATGCATAGATGCACTACGATGAACTCACCAAATGTCATTGCTTCCACGCCCCAGCAAGCTGCTAGGAACATCCATGCGTCTTTGCCCGTGTCTACAGGCGGTAAAGAAAAGTCGGCTTGAGGCCCGAAGCTGTCGTTGACTGAGGGCTCTGGGTCGACATGATCAGTTTCTCTGCTTGCATCGAGACTGCGAAGCTGAACTTCTTGCTGAGCCATTTGCGCGAAGATGGGGTCTCGAGACCGCTTTGATAGAATAGGTGTCCGAGATAGATAGATGGAGATGGCAGGGCTTGGGCGGCGTTGAGTCTTTTCGGAGCTTACAAATCCCGATTTCGGGCAAAAGAGCCGACAGTCATTCTGTGTCCGAATCCGAATGAGATCGGCCATAACCAATGACGTGATCCTGCAGAAATGATTGCTGGCAACAAGAAGCGATGCGACTTTCTAGTCGAATTGTCCAGTTAGATGGTGGGATATCTATGTGCTGTATCAACTTTACGCGGCCATGGGCTGATGTCTAGATGGACATCCGATCAACAAATCGCCTGTCGCAGCTCCTCTGAGTTTGTGAGTATATTTTACCCAAGATATGATGTTCAATAGTTCGCATCGATGAGTGTCGGGCAATGAATGAAGCCAGCAATGTCCAAAGTCAAAGGTGAGGTTGACTTGGCCTGAGTTGCAGCATACCGATAATTAGATCGCAGGTTTCTATGCACATCTATATGAAGCACGGGATAAACTCAAGGTTGCTTAGATTAAACATAATTCATCACCTTCAGTTACAAGGATGTCAGGGAGGATACGTACTGTAGGTATGCAAGTCAAAGTACCCATACCCAAGGTTAGGTAGTCTGTTCCACCTTTTGGCCTTGACAAGGAGACTGCCAAGCGGATTCCCAAAATAAATAAGACTCCAAGTCAAATCTTCAGATTTTAACGCCATAAGATAGCAAAATGAATAGGTAGGTAGGTAGACAAATAAAATATGTTCTTCAATCAGGTTGTTTAGGCACTTACATCATTATACAATATAGGTACCTATCTAACTATAGTTACTATCTTACTTAAGGAAGATGTTAGTCACGATATGATTTTGGCGTCTCGTTTATTTTACAACCCGTTTAACTGCCTCTCGTGTTTAAAGATGGTTTCTAGAACTGATCTTCTTTGCTTTTAGCGTTAGGATCGGCTAAAGCCCCATATCCGTGGAAAAGGTTCAGCTTGGGGGAGGAGCTGAACGCCGCGAGGCGAGGTGCAGCGTGGAGATCTGGGTCAACCAAGCTCTTGCGAATTACATAATGCTACTACATTAGAGTGAATGCCTGTGTACGCTGAAATATAATCGATAATCGTTTCCACAGGAGAAAGCACAAGTGTGCTGGTTTCTAGGTCCATGTACAAGTATCTTGATCGAGCGGCTTCATCCCAAATAGAATTGTCGCCTACAGGCCGCCCTGGAATCAGTGTATGACTGTGGCTGCTGGAATGGAAGTGGCAGATCAGCTTCCGTTAGTAGCCAAGTCACAGCAAATGTCTTCTGGTCTATTCAGACCACATGAACGAGGAGGGTAGCAAAGTAGCAGTGAACTAGCGAATTGATGGTTTCAGCTTGGATATTGGGGAAACATTTACTCATGCGACCCGCCTTCATCGCCTCAAGCTATTCAGCTCTTGGCAACGGGCGAAGTGGTATCTTGTGAGTGAAATATTTGACTCGCGTCCACAGAAGCTAGGTAGTCAAGAATGAATGGTTATGGATACAGCGAGCTCATAATTTGTACGTAAAGTGTCGCAAGTTCCGTAAAAGTTAGGTAATGCTACCGTTGCATTATAATGAGGGGCCCTTTTTTTTTCCACGCCGCCGTCTTCCAAGTCCCTGCAACGAACGGCCTTACCAGTAGGGCCGAATCGTGTGTGGGCTCAAACGGCGTCCTGTTGGTCACTGATAGGGACGAAGGCGAGAAGAAGGGAAAAACTAAAGATGCCGGTTCGCCACGGGGAAGAGACCCGAAGCTGATGCAAGATTCTGCGTTCTGCATCTAGAATAATTCCCGCGTGGCCTTTGCCAGGGGGGCCTTTGGGTGCCCTCGCAGCCAGACGAACCACAACTTGGAGAGTGACAGTCCTCCGGCACCTATACCCAGGAACTCGGCTCGTCTGCTCCAGTAAAACACAGGGCTAATTAGTCACTCAAACAAGCACGGGTCTTTCCAACGTCACCTTGCCCACATTTAGTCGTCGCGATAACTTCATTCCTCAATCACGCAATGGCACGGGATATCGCACGCAATATCTAGAGGAAGATCAATTTCGTAGAGTATAGAATCAACGCACATCCTCTCTCTCGCCCGTCGTAGAATAGGTCTGACCCCGTCCCCTACCAGGTGTTGTGAAATCCATACGGCCGGATCGCCACCCAGATTCCAGAATGGCTTCCTCACCCAAAAGCCCAAATGTCGTCGACGACACCGAGACCCAGAGCGGGCACCAGGTGGTCGAAAATGGCTCGAAGCCTTCCTTTTTCCGATCGATTCCCTTCCAGATAGCCGTTGCATGCGGCGTATCCTTTACGGCCCCGGGAATGTGGGACGCCCTCAACAACGTGGGCGCCGGAGGAGCTGCTGAGCCGTACGCTGTGTCTGCCGCTAATGCCCTGGTGTACGGCCTGTTTGCCACGGTCTGTATTGCTGCTGGAGCCATTAACAACCGCATTGGACTTCGCTGGGGTCTTGCGCTGGGATCGCTAGGATATCCTATTTACGGGGCTGGTTTGTACACGAACAATACTTCCCCGACGACTTGGTTTATGCTGTTTGGAAGTGCTCTTTGTGGTATCTCGGCTGGTTTCTTCTGGGCGGCTGAGGCGGCCATTATTATCGGATATCCTAGTCCTCAAGACCGAGCATTTTACCTTGGTAAGTCGGCGAAACCTTTTCCACTACTTTTCTGGATCAATCGAGTCCATGAGCTAATCAGATATTCCTATAGCCATCTGGCAAACTGCCAAGGCAACTGGGCCTATCGTCGGTGGCGCCATTGAGCTGGGTCTTAATGCCAAGACGTCAACCGCAGGCTCAGTCAGCGCCGCCACGTACATTGTCTTTATTGTCATCATGTGCCTTGGCCTTCCCATTGCGCTCTTTTTGAGCCCTGCCGAAAAGGTCCAGCGAAAGGACCACACCTTGGTCGTCGTGCACAAGCAGCCTACCTGGGGTGCCGAGTTCAAGGCCGTTTTGTCGGTCCTCGTCACCAGGCGAATCCTTCTCCTGATCCCGGCCTTCTTCATCAGCTACTTCTACAACGGCTTCCTGAGCACTTGGTTGACATCGTACTTTACCGTCCGATCCCGCGCCTTTTCATCCTTCTTTACCAACTTCGCCGGCATCATCAGCTCGTTTCTGATTGCATCTCTTCTTGATCGGCAGTCAATTTACATCAAGACGCGTGCCAAGATTGCCTTCGCATCCATTGTCACGATTCTCATTGGAACGTGGATCTGGGCGACCATTCTTCAGAAGCAATTCTACGACGCAGACGAAGCACCGGTTTTCGACTGGTTCAAGGGCGGCTTCGGCAAGACCTACGCTCTCGTCTTTTTCTGGACGTTTGGTGGTCAAGCATTCCAGCAGTTCTTGTATTGGCTTATTGGCCAGTACGCCACCGACATCTCATCGCTGTCTTACTACTGCGGTATTCTTCGCGGATTTGAAGCTCTCGGACAGACTGTTGCCTGGGCGTAAGTGCTACCTTAAGGAATGGGAATAATACAGTATGCTGACGGCTTTTTAGGATGCAATCTGAAGGTGGTGCCAACCACTTTGTGAGCATTGGTCTCAACTTTGGAATCACAGTTTTGTGCATCTTCCCGACATGGATTGTTCTCTCTGGACTCGAGCATAGCCACGAGGTGAGGGTGACGGCAGAAGAGGTAGAGGCAGAAACAAATAAAACCACGTCGCCTTAGCTAGTAGCACAGAAAAGGGGGCTGCCATAGAAAATAGTTTTATAGACTGGAATAGTCAGGTTAGAAAAGAATACAAATAATATACAGAGAGGCTGAGAGTTTACCTCCTCAATCACAATTCTTCGAGACAACTCTTCATTTCTGGCAAACCTAACGCTATCTAAGGGGGTACCTATGAAGCCAAAACCGAACCACAGGTACAGTCAAATAACTATGACTATTCCTAAGCAATCTGGGAGGTAGAGTCAACTCAACCAATAGTATTCCTATTAATAGGCTACCATTATTCCCTTCAACCCTACCTCCCTCTATTAAATTCCAAACTACATGTCTAACAAACGCTTAAACTTATGTCGGTTTGAAGAGTTATCCCGTGAAGTCTGTGTAATGATGGTGCACATCTCGACAAGAGCTTGTATCCCTAAATCATTTAATTTTCAGCACCCATTTCCACGGCACCCGCTTAGTTTAAACCTGCATATAACCATAAGCATGCTGATCTATAATACAAAGACATCACCATGCAATTTCTGATTGACTTACAGAGAGTAAGTGCTATAATCTGAACTGTCACGATTACGTCCGATATGCTAAGCTCAGCCTGTCATAATCTCTAGTTTAGTCCAATGAACCTTGTTCAAACCGTAATCAAGTTTGTAATTCTGAAAATAACATAGGATCACACATGAAGTTCGGGTATCAAGAGTCTAGATGACTGGTGGCAGCCAAAAAGTAGACATTGAGTGTTGCGCCATTCGGAGCGAGTTTAAAATACAGTCCACAGCTCAATCAAAGCGCAATAACATGGTAGTTTGCAATTA
>JALNIO010000970.1:32279-46126 GCA_023509875.1 Rugonectria rugulosa | reverse complement strand
GTGAATGACGGGGACAATCCAGAGACAACACAAGCAGATCTAGGCTGGGCAGTACGCATGGCAGTGAGCAGCTCAGCGCGGAACGGAGTTGTTGGAGCCGGCGGCGTCGGACCGCGTGCATACACTCCTCGGACTGACTGCCTGGCTGTTAACATCACAGATATCACTTACTTACACGGGCAATATTGATCATCAAATGCACGAAAGCCCAATGTTTTGGTGACCATTGACTGAGGCTGCGGTGGTGCAAGCCCGCTTTCCTATAGGGTCGCTGTCCAAGTGAAAATGCTGCTACTGCTAAAGCGAATTTTCCTACCAGGCCCAAGTGCCCGACTCCGCCGACTGCCATCATCGGGGGGAGATACATGTAGGAGTTTGAACACACATAGCCACCTTCCATCACATAAAGATATGTACGTAGTATATCCGTTTGAAGTGAATTTTAACCATGCCCGTTGTCCCAGCCAACCGTAGACCCTCCCCCTTGCCTCCCACTTGTATTCTCAAAAATGCCGTGCCAACAAAACAAAGCAATCAAAAGCGACTATACTCGAGGAAGAAAGTTTTCATGTAAGTAGTGATCTCTTGGGATAATAATTCGAAATCGTGTCAAAGTTGCCCGTCATTTCAGGGGGTATACTTTGTTTTATCGTCATTTCCCCAACTGCTCAAACCTATGGCCTTCCCTACTCGTCACTTGCTCTCATTGCTCGCTAACCGCTCTTAGAATCGACGTACGGCTCTCGGGGCGTTGAATCCAATGCCGTGATCTCTCTCGTGTCTCTTCATGTTGCTGCGTACGCTGAAGGCCTTGCCGCAGCCGGCATACGGACACTTAAAGGGCTTCTCGCCAGTGTGCGAGTGGCTGTGAACCTTTAGCTTGCTGGGCCGGTCAAATTTCTTGCGGCAGGTTGGGCAGATGTAATGATGTTGCGAGGATTTTGCCTGGCTGGAGGCTGGCGGTGCCATGCCTATTGGCGGCGGGAAGGACTGAGTTGGCGAGCGTTGGTAGTGTCTATCGGTAGCCTGATGTCGAGGGGGGTTAGGCATAGTAGGATCGTAGTTTTTTGCAGCTAGTTGCGAGCGAACGACGTAGGAGGCAGCCACCGGCTGTTGAGGATAAGGTGCGGGAGCAGAGTGAGGAACAGAAGCCGAAGCCATCGCCTGCTTTTGGTCGGCTTCGAAGGGGGGAGTTGCCTCGTAGTAGTAACCCCTAGGAGCCGAGCTGGAGTGGCTGTGACCGCTAGGCTTTGTTGAAGGTGAACTGTAACCATCGAATGAAGCATCTGTACTCATCGGCGGCGTGGGCGGCAGCCCACGGTGGGGTGAAGATTTAGTGTATCCGGATCCAGGTCGACTTTCTAATCGCTGAGAGTTCAGTGCAGCTGAGGTCATCATTAATAGGACCATACCAACGCATATTGCACCTTGGAAAACGTTCTTACCTTCCAACTGTGGCGAGTGTTGTCGTGATGCCGGTGAAGCATCACCTGCTATCGATCCGGCATCGGCAAGGCCCAAGAGGTTGGAAATTGAAGGCAGCGAACACCTGTAGTCGTCCATTGGGGGTGAGAATGATTGTGATGGAAGCCAAGTAACAATTAACCCAAAGTATATTAACAAAATTCAAGAGAGAAATCAAGACCAAAGAGAGAGCAAGAGGGGTAAAAGGCGGTGGATGACTGAGAGAGCCGAAAATTTAGGTGGGTAAGTCGGTCGTGTCGTTTGTCTTCGAAAGTGAAGAGTTCTGATAACGTAACAATGAAGTTGAGGGGGGCCTTCGAAAACTTAAGTAGATTTCTTGAGTGGGAAAGAAGCTTTGTCAAGGATTTGGGGAAGGAAGGGCCGTGGGCCTTACTACCGGGACGCCGAACCTGGGACAAGAAGGGTCAGGGTTCGTTAGTGGAGGACCCGTTGTGGGACGTAAGAGCATGCAACAGCACGTTGATCTCCTCCCACCGGCCGGCGCGGAAGAAAACGAATGCATTTACTGGGAAAGAAAGATAGACACTGTGTCGAAGGGGGTAAGCGTAGTGAAGGCTGTCATTGCGACTCGTAATGAGTGAGGGACGAGCACGTTAGGCCCCAAGTCTACACTGAGGGGTTGGATATTGCATTTTGTCATTCACGGAAACATCTGCTCTTACAACCGAGTTTTCCAAACTCCGATACCTAAATATGGAATCTTGAAACTCCTCGTCCCGGGACAAAGCTAGCCCCGGTATCGCCAGCCTTCAAATGCCATTTTCGGGCTCGTGATATGGCCAAAAGCCAATGGCGAGGGAAACGCAGCAGCGATTCCCCCCAACTGTTGAATCCGCAGGCACTAGCTCTTCTTTCAGCCTTCTCTCTCCGTAATAATTAAATTGTTCACATCTGATTATACAGCCCGACACTTGAAATGACGGCCTCAGTCCCAACTAGAAACGCTTTGTGCCCAATTGCTCGCCGCGTAAGGGGGTGATAGAAGGGTCTACTGCGAACGGTAGGCAACAGTCGGTCTAAATATAGCTACTCGCACGCGCACACGCAAGTGTACACAAACTTACTAAGCGCTTTAGACACCTTCTTCAGCAACTGCTGAAAGTTATTCGAATCTTCATCATCTCTCTCCCACCATCTCCCTCTTCTCTCCTTACGCTAGGTTGACAAGGTAAGGCACCGGGTGCGCCACCGAAGCCAATATCGCGAGCGCCCTCAGCGCCCACTACCACCTTTTCACCGGCCCGAGTCTCAAGAACGTGCATCATCATCCGCTGTCCAGACCATGCCTGCAATTGCCGCTCAGGGGCGATCAAAAGAGTCTGACGGCACGCGGGCCGAGTCCGCATCGTCCAGGTAAGTTGAGATTCCCTTCTCTCCTTTTCTTAAGCGAAATGGCGCACGAAAGTCGTGGCCCCCCCGGGATCAAGAAGACAAAGCCATGCCTGACGCGGATGAAGCACCCGTCTGTCACTCTCTTGAGCGAAGGCGGACGTTTGAAACATTCAAGACGGCTGATGATGAGCAACACGCTCAGGATTCTACTGTGAGGCCCGTACGTGGCAATAGTAGCCCGGTTAAAGGCGTTATCCTTGGCGACTGGAGGGATTCATCTGGGCCAGACGAGAGGTCTAAACACGCTGTTATAGGTTTTCTCGATGTAAGAGAGCGTCTGAGAACTCGCATCCAACCTATTAACACCGCCGGTGAGCCAATACCCAGCGAGTACCCATTGCCTCCAGGCCCAGGTGGAAGTTGGGTCACCTTTGAGCGTGTTGTATTCTCGGATCATCTGGTAGGACTGGATCATTATCAGATCAAGGAATACGTGAGATTGAGGTCTGAAACTCAACATGAGGCAAGTGGGGAGCAACACAAGGCTGGCGAGAAGGCTGCTGTGGAGGAGGCACTCCGCCGCATCAGGTTGAATCCAGTTGCAACAGAAAACAACCCGAATCCTCCCCTTGTTGCCTGTGGCCTAGAAATTCCCGAGAACCTCACCACGCCAAGCCGACTTGAAGCCAAACGACGCAGAGTGAATGGTGGCTCCGCGGCCATTAACCCCGCGCCTACAAATGGCATTTCTCAGGCCCATCTACCGCAGCCATCTCGTTCTCAGAAAGCTGTGAAACAGACAAATTCATTGCAGTCTGCTTCCGACCGCAAGACTGAGAGTCGCGATATCGAGGCTAGAGAAAGTCGACCACTCCACCGACCACTATCTAATACCACCACAATCGATCGCGATAGCATTGAAAAACCTGGCGGGCTGAGAAAAATGGCAATCGCTCAGGCTATGGAGGCAGCGAGAAAAGTGACCACAGCTACTTTTGACGCGATTGCTCCCGTTACGCCCCCCGCCGGCAACGGTCGAGTACGGCTAGGAGTCAACGCGAACGGCACATGTCAACAGGACCTGCGAGTCACGGCTGGGCGACAAGAGGCCAAGACCCACGGAGGCGTCAAATATGAGCGGAAATCAACGGGGCCGTTCTTTGGTAAATTGGTCTCCCGAGGCACCATCATCGATATCGATGGCGAGGATTTTGTCGAATACAGAGTGCTCACCAAGCCGTCTTTCTTTTGATCCGGGCTCTACGCTGCGCTGGGCCTTAGGCTAGGCGACCTAGGATTTGAAGGACACATAAGAATCCAAAGGACTAGTAGCTTGTAGCTGCGAGCCGAGCTGAAAGTTTTAATACAACAAGACCTACTTTCTCCCCCCGACTCTAAGTATCGGACTTGGCCTCCTAGGCGTGCGGTTCTGTGTGCGGCTCGACATCAGCCACGACCGAGAGCTCAGGCTAGACGATTAATTCATGGCATTCGTTGCAATCAGTAATATCTCCCTTTCGAGCTTGCCTCCGCTAGGTTTGCGTTTGTCCCCGTCACTTGGATCGCTGCCTTCCTCTCCTTGTACTGAGCTGTAGGCCTCTGAACAGGATCTATCAGTCCAGACCCTGGCAGTAAGTTCAACCATTAAATCTCCGGGAGAAAGATCATGATGCTGATTCTAGGAACTGAAGACAGTTGCCAGCTGGTCATGTCAAGGGTCGGTCTCGTAGTAACGACGACTCTCAACGAGCTTACCAACATCTACATGCTTTGTCTCTTAAATCAGCCCCGTGTCAGCCAACGATGGCAGCCCCGTGCTCGGACGCTGGCAGTCCTCATTCACACCCTGCTTATCAACAGGCGTTGGTGGAGCAATGATTTTCCATGATGGGATGGGAGATAGAACAACCGGAACGCATCGTGGGAAGACATCCCCGAAAACCGAGTCATCGGCACAATTTGCACTGATGTATGGCTATTAGTGTTCCGTGACTGGGTTGAGCGATGCGTATCGTGAGAAGTAGGGTTTCAGTCTATGATTGAAGGCGATTCGCATGCGAGTCTGCAACTCCTAGTACCCCAGTACCCATGCCTGACCGGGGAGCATAGCGGATTGTGAGGTTTCGGGTGTTTTCCCTACGTAAAAAACCCAGACCTCCGACAAAGATAGGATAGATTATGGGTAAATTAACCGTCACAATGACTGCAAACGCTTCTCGCAACGCCCAGCGCTCTGCCTGCTCTGCGCTACTGGACTGTCCCTGGATAAAACTAGCGACTTTCGAGGCTCTTTTGCTGTCGGGGATCAGAAGCGAGGCAAAAACACCGGACAACTACCATTAGCGTGAGAGCACATCGAACAATACCTGCCACCATGACAAAGGCGCCACACACGGCGACCGCAGTAAACTTTAGCTTTTCAAGCGAGGAGGGCCGCATGTAGGGAAGCATCAGCAATTTGAAATTCTGGCGGTCCCATATGCACAAGGTGACGTCCCTCAAGGCTTTGCCGGGACCTCATGTATCTCTTGTGCCACTGGCAGTCGTTGATCTCGTGTTTCTCATGACTAATTTAAGTTACTTACTAAATTATTATTAGGCGAGTTGCCCAAGACCCGGCCCAAATCTGCAGCGCTTGTCGCACGCCTAGGTGTGCCCTCGCGTTGAGCCTTCGGCCAACCACTACCGGCTGGCGCCCATCGCAAACTCAAACGTGCTTCCCTGTTGCGGCGGAGCACACGTACCTTGCCAGTGACTTCGGCGTGGCATGTTATCTAGAGCTTAGGGATGGATTTCCACTGGGTGTAAAGTACCTCCATTCATTTCTTTCTCCAGACGCATTGATTGTTGCTCGCGACCTTGCGCTTTCGGTTGATGACCGCACTGTGCTCCTTGCATATCATCCTGGCGCCCAAGCCCCGAGAACCCGTCCATCACAAATCACGGGCTGGGCCCTTGCTCGATATGACTCGTAGGTATAGGAGCCCACTAGGAGCTATGATGAGAGTCCACCCTGCAGCGACCGGGTTCGATATACGCTCTGATCTCACCCACCTCCGCTGACGGAGAGCAGGGCTGACATATTGCGCCTTAGAGCGGATAATATGCTGGATGGTTTTCTTTCTTGTATTCTATGACATGTAGTCCTAGCAGTAGAGATTCTAGCCCAGCACGTCCTGTGCCCCAGTAGGGGACTTTACGGGCCTCATGGCCCCCCGGACGAAAAATATACAAACAAACAAACAAAGCTCTGATCTCACCCTTTCACGACGGCTCCGGATTGAGCTTCTCATGCAAGCCATCTCCATCAGGGCGTCTAATGCCTATCATCATTCAAGCACCGCCAAATTTTTACGTTTTGAGGCCTCGACCAAACCCGCCGTTTATGCAACCTTATACCAGATTCCCGTCGCTTGCAGCAGACGACACGTATCATTCTCTACTACAGAGGCCAACGTTTTAAGCTAGTCTCTGCCTTTGCCCACGGTAGTGCTTGCCTCCCCACTACAGCGCTCCTCGTCCTGCTCATGCTTACGCCACCAGGCACGGAAGGAGGGCGATGAGGATCAGACAAACCTGGGAGGGCCGGATGAAGGACAGAAAACTGGTAGCGCGAGACCTGGCCCCATTACTGCGTATCTGTCTTCTGCAGTACGAGCCTAGACGTCCTATTGCCCCGAGTTGAATTGTGTAGGTCCACATGCGCCTTCAGGATGTTAAAGAATAACTACCAGACGAAACAACTACACACATACCAAGAATGGTTCAAGTGGTTATCTGCTACCTATAACACTTTGCATTAACAGGTGCAGGGACAAGGAAGCAGTTGAGCCAGAAGAAGGCATCATACTATAAGGCAAAGGCAAAGCTAAGATTCGTCTGCTTGAGACGATAATGGGTAGATAAAATGATATAACAGGCGAAATGCTTCGTTGACATGCATTAAACAAGTGGTTTGAGCATTCCTTGAACAGAACATGATATTAGATATGGAAGTATATAGAGTATATATAGGTCAACATGTAGGGTTGTCGCTTTTCTAAGATGACCCATGCCCAAACGCCCTCTTCGACTGTTCCTTTTCAGCATAGCACCGCCCACTGCTTCATCTTACAAATTGTTTGTAACTCTGCTCCTTTCTCTCCTTCTCGTTCATTCCCTTTCACAATCTGGATCCGCCTCAATCTCCTCTGGTTGGGTCAGTGGCTATTGGTTGCCTCTGGCGATGAGATTGATCCGTTCGTAGCCATTGTTGTGCGCTTCTGGAGGAATTGAGTATAAGTAAGTCCACTTTCTTAACACTTGTATGCCAAGAAAGTAAGATGTCAGAGGAAGGTGTTGATCCAGTGCACGAATCCCCTTCCCACACTCCAGGGTAGGATGAGATTAGAGCGCCATCCGCCCATGAATTGACTCTCCGTCGTCTCAAAGGAGCCAGGGTGAAGGCTTTTTTGGGCCAGGAGGGTGTCGCCTCGATGGCGTCGTAAATGTGGCTTCCACTATCTGAGCTTGTAGTAGGTTGGTTTTCTGACATGGATAGTCGCTTTGACGTGGCCGAAGCGAGCTGAGGCCGCATTTTGGAGGAAGTGCCACAGGGCTGTCGACTTTTTCTGGCTCAAGATCGTAGTGGAAGGCAATACTGTGTACAACCGCGCTACGCCGGTGGTATTAAAAAACGTAGCCATTGGAAAACAAGGTTATCGCCATTGATCTATCTTCGGTATGAAGCTATTTGCGTATTGATATCTGTGCTAGACATGTGTGTCTAGCGCCTTCCGTCATTATTCAAGACTCGACCTCCGAACGAGCTGCCAGTAATCCTCTCGAGTATTGGTTGGGAAGAAGATTCTGTGAAAGCTGGAAAATCTACTGGCATAGTTTGAACCCAGCTATCAAAATCTGTTGCCTGGTCTAGTAAAGATTGGGGGCACCTGGTGCCCGGCCTAATATTCGAGAGGAGGGGATACCGTAGGTTAGATCTGTGGCCGACCCGGTCCTGCAAATCAAGCAGTTGACTTGGGAAGATGTACGAAGTGTGTTTCTCTGATACAGTTTCCGTCGTTGGCCACATCGAAAATGAAGGGTTCATCAATTCACCGTTCGCCATAGACCATGGCGATTGATCGTTGTTTTGTTGTAGAAACGTCTCCCAACGCCTTACTCCCTCGTTCAAGGACGCCGAGGACCGCTCTTGAGCCAATCCAGGCTCAAGGCTTGATGTTTCGACTGGAGCATTTGTTAGTTCATAATGTCCGATGGGCAAAGGACACAATAGGCAGGTGAAGTTAATTCTGTACTGCCCATTTACGTTGAAAGGCTGTACCTAGCATGTTCGTAGCCTGATAATCCATCTGGGTCTCCGGAAAACTTCCGTAGCTGCCTTCAAAATTGAGGCCGGGACATGACGGGTGCGTCATATGTTGACCTATATTTGGTGTAGGGCGTCGTTGGGACACGTGGGAGATTTTAGCATCTGTAGCTTTATAAGGCAGCGATAAGCATCCGGTGCTCAGATCACGCATTTCTTGTAGTTCAGAGGTGAAGGCTTTGCAGGGAAACAAGGTCTTGGGTTCCATGAGTTTGTCGACTGGAAGTGTGAATATGTGGTCTCTCAGCTTGTCCTGAAGCACTTTTGTGTTGTTGAGAAGTCGAGTAGCGATGATTTTGTTAATCGATTCGTCAGTGAGCCGAATTCTTATAAGTTTTTTGAGATCGAAATTGAGCTCCTGAACTTCGAATCGAACCTCAAGATCGCTATACATGAGGGCAGAGACGGATGGCAAATGTTGCTTGCATTCCACCTTACACAAGTTCACGCGCTCAAAAATGCCAGTGATCATGCATCGCCAGGTACAGGACTCGAGGGATTCGATGAGAAGTTGGCAGAATTCCGAAAAGGTAGTTGGACGGTCGTCTGGAATCTTGTTCTTCTTCCTTAGGAAACGATTTAATTGCCGGGGCGGTCGCCTCGTTTCAATAAAGGTAATGATCGGTGTAGTCGGGTTCTTCGGCAACAAGGGCAACATAATAGAAGATGGTAAGTGACCGTGCAAAGAGACCGTTCACTACGTTTACTGATAGTAATAAAGAATCAAGTTCAATAGATATTATCATTCGAAGTAATCTGACTCCCACCTTCGTTCCAAGACGATGGTCCCGTGCCGAGAAGCTCAGTCGTACTACTCGTTTACTGGCGGGGGTGGGTAACCTGAATCATGGATCACGATAAAGCACGCAACAGACAAATCACTCGCCTAGTAGGCTGAGAGTGGACTAACTGGGCGAACCGCCACTTTCCAGGCGTCGTAGCGGGGTAGCTTTGGGGATCACAGTCACTTGACGTGAGGCCCGGGCCCACCGTTCTCCATCCATCGGCTCTTTGCACTGGCCGCCACCCACATGATGGCGATGGTTTTGATAGCACTAGGCTTTCTTGATTGCTCGTTCTGAGCTTACCGCTTGTTGGTGGTAGATGTGCTCAGTTCTAATGTGAGTGATTACGAGGATCTTGGAGTGCCACGCTGCGTTCGTGGTGGGAACTTCGCGACTAAGAGTACAACTTTGCTGCTTCACTAGGCTCTCCTTCTACGAGAGGAAGTGACTGGTCTATGGAAGAATGGGGTGTTTCGTGACGGCCCAGTAAGAGTCAAAGATCGCAGCATCCTTTTGCCAATCCTAGCCTACCCCTGTGATCCCCAAAACACCTCTCCGTGCAAGGTCTAGGGTGCTACAAAGAGTCCGTACCACCAAGGTCGCTGCCCTTCCAAATCGAGAACCGATCGTCCCCTCCATCCCTAAGGATGCCACGGAATTGCGCAATGCAAATATGATAATGAAACTTGGGTTCTTGTAAATTGATGGTTTCAATCCGACTTTGGTTGTAGACTATCTCACCTGCCGTTATTAGCTGGTCGAGAAGGCCTATGCAGAGGCACAAGGCGATTATGCATCCTTGCCAGGAGGTTGGGTTGGAGGATTTGACGGCGGGGATGACCACCGAAATCCTCACGTCCGACATCTTAGATCTCGATGAGTTCTGGGATAGCGAGCTGTCACGAGTCGACGAAGAGTTTCTCTCCGAAGCCTCGACTGGATTACTCGGATACAACGATGGAGAACGAAATAGGATTCATGAGGGCCGTACTGGTACCTACTTGGTCTACAACATGGTCACTGGCGAGCGCAATCTAGATCTCAAGCAGGTCGAAGATGTCGTTGAACGCGAATGTGCTAATCGGGTTCAGAACGAGAAGCTCGCCCAAGTTGGTCGTGCTTACGATCTTGCCCATAGCAAGGCATTGGATCACCTAGAAATGATTGCGAAACTTAGGCTGCTGCCATAACGAGCGGCGTCGTCCGTGGGAGACGCGACACGCTAAACGCGGAGCCACTCGCAAGTAGACGGATAAGAACAATGGGAAGGAGAGGCTCCGTTGTGAAGCTTGGGAAATCAGGCTGGAAGCCAAGGGGAGGGCCGTGAAGGTGGCCAGAGAGCACGCCGAGCAGAATCTCACTAAGTAGGTGAGAGAGCTCACCGAGAAGGCGGCTTAGGGAAAGGCTGCCGTCGCAGCAAATGCAAACGATTACCAGGAGGATGGTAAGTTTGGTGACGATGACAACACTGAGAAGTCTTCTGATGACAGACCTGCTGAGAACGAGCATGCAAAGGACGGCACCAACGCGTTCATCTCAACCGGATCTACCGTCACTACCCCGAGCGAGGAGAAGTGGGAAACCCTCCCTTTCTCGGCCTTCCCGAAGAGTAATTCAAGCAAGGGGATAAGCCAGTTTACGGCCCTCCTAATCACTCTTCTGGTTCGCTCGTTTCCAATTGAGAAGAGGTTGAGAGCAATGATGATAGAAAACCTCACATTACTGAGCTAGTTCCCGTTCCTTAGGATAATTATGGCACCGAATAGGAAATGATGCCCAGTCCGTGCAACAAGGATGCTGATCCAAGGCTTTGTGCCGCCACGGAGGGGGGCGAACTGCTCGAGGACGGCATGGGCGCGAAGGGCGCCGTCGACCTTAACGACACTTAGGCAAACGCCGCCGGCATTCGAGCTGACGACAAAGAGAGCAACGATGGGCAGACGGAAATGGGTAGAATGCGGTTGGAGAGCTAACGCATACTTAGTTTCTTGAGTGTCTGATCAAATCGGGTGTAGAACGATCTTGCCTTATTGGCTGACGCAACCGAACATCACGATTTGTCGTCATATCTCCGCAGATTCATTCCGCACTTGAGCTCATTGATTTATCAAAATTGACACTGTCGAAGGCGGAATGGATGTCGCGGCATCGGCTAGATAACTCTTTAGGCGGGTTCATTCTGAGACGTCTACGGCCTCTCTCCCTCCCCCCAGCCTCGTGTCTGTGCCCACAAATGAGCCTGCTTCAGGACTTTAGTCAATCCAGCGACACCCATTCTGCTTTCGGCTGTACTCGCGCCTCTTCTGGATACATTGTTTCTCTACACGCAAGGTCATTCGGCCTCTGAAAGCGGTTTGCTTTACTCATACACCGACTGAAGCTCGCCGGACCGTCGTAGCGACGTGAAGAAGGAAGATGGCACCTGGCCCAAGCCCACGGAAGAATAATAACTAGTTGGGTCCATTCACCAAATTTTCGGCCATCACTCGCTAGGCGCCCGAGCCTTGGAGAGTCCGTTGTGCAGATTGTGTTGGCCAGGTGTGGGAAAAACACGCTCGTCATGGGACCGTGGTTTAGCAATGAGAAAGGTCTGCCCTCGACATACGACAAATCTACCCGGCTGCCTCGATTAACAAAGGGTGGCAGCACAGCTTCCATCTGGTTCACCATCCGACTCGTGAGGCCGGCTAGTTCTGGGGTAGGCGGCTGGTCCCTCAGAACGTTGGATAGCCAGACAGGTTGGTCACCAGCAAGATACTCAAGGCCACTAACTTCCGCATCATGCCATATGTACTATTTCATGCTTCACTAGGACATTAAAGGCCTTATGAGAGAATGAAATATATCCAACGAAATGTGCCTAATTGAAAGATAATATACAACTTCATCGCTGCACCACCAATGCAATCTAGGTCCCTAGCAACCTTGTCGTTCTAGGCGAAACATGCGTTTCTTACCACATAAACACTCGACTAAACGACTTTATGGAAAACGAGGAATTGAAACAGAATAGAAAAGGTTCAGGTCATTATCTCAGTGACTGTTTTTTCCTTTTATGCTCGCCTTCCATGTTAAATATCTCTGTTGTTATATTCTTCATTTCCGCAAGAGTCCGCTCAATAGTAGCTGTCCTGTTACGCTCATGCTTTCAGCGTTTGATGTTAATGTTCATTTTGTCGTGTCGTCGTTTCTTTGCTATATTCTTACATAGCCTGCACACGCCAGCCTCGCGGTTCGTGTAATACACAAGCTTGAGGCCGTATTGGCAGAAGTGACCCCATCGACAACAACCGCACGACCAACGAGTTTGCTCAAAGAAGTACATTGGAGGCGAAGCTGTTAGATGGCGGAGATATGTGATAGCGCTTTCAGTCAGGATCAGAACAAGTGATCCGAAAAGACAATTAAGGATAGGTTCGAAATAGCCGTCCTGATCGGAGAGGATTGAGGTCTACTCAAGGAAGATGACTTGACCGGAGAGTCGACGCGGCGTTGATGGGTTTCAACATGAAGGTTATCTAGGCTGAGGCCATTCGCTTGGCTCGAAATAGTGGCTGGAGTCACGATCCTTGGTCTGCAGAGCCAACATGGCATCCATGACGCAGCCACTAGTAAGACACATACTCACGTTAGCTCATGAGCACTCCCCGTCACACACACACCATGCGCTGGATGTGAGGTTTGAAACCGAAATGAATACATACTGCACACTGCGATATGTACAAGGCAAACCCGTTTTAAATGCTACGGCCAAGTTGGATGCGTAGGCTTCTGCACCTTCATCTTTTTGACGCGGGGACTTCGTGTCCGGCAACTGCTGGATGCTGTGTTCTGGGTGAAGGAGAACTCCAAGTCCTTTTGGACGAAACATTCAGCGATTCTACAAGCCAAAGTATCTTGGATGACGACATCAAGCTGCACAACTTCCATCTTTTGTTGATGGGCTGATCGACGAGAAGGAGCCGAGCTGACGGTCGTCACGTCCTTGATCAAGCTCACTCCTCCACCGCCCATCCTCCGGCCATGACAAACATCAAGCTGCTCGCATGGGTTGCTCAACGCGCCCGAACCTGGCTGATAGGTGATCTTTGATAAGGCATTGAGTCTTGCATTGAGTCTTGAGACTTTGCAGCATGCGTACCAACTCTGTTATTTGTCGATGACCGTAACGGGAGGCCTGCTCTCATTGATGGGTTGGCTCCCTGTGGTTGACCCTCTGGACTTGATGCCATCCCATAAATTGTTGTGCTCTATCTCGTCCGCGATACTTCCTAGGAACGAACAATACGGACAGAAGCTTAGTGTTCCCGGAAAATGCTCGAACAAAGAATCCCGACTGCCCCCCGGCAAGTGAGAATTCCGAACCCGGGCCATCCGCCACGGCAGACATCCACCGATGCGGAATGCCGCTGATCGATATCTCAGCTCGGATGAGAATCATTTGTGTTGGGGCAAACGGGCCACAGCGGGAGGAGGTTGAGCCGATTAAACATGGGTCTGCGCAGAAAACCCCAGCTCTGACGTACTAGCCCTGACATTGCTTGGATGCCACTTCCGCCGCCCCGCATCTGACGCGCCGTTCGTGCGGTAGTGCTCCGTACCTGCGTCTGAGACCGCACTGTAAGGCACACCGGCCTGGTCCCTGAGGCGAATCAATCACACCCCTGCCGGTGCAAGCTTTGTTACGCGCCCTGTCGCCTCAGAAGGCCCGAGCCAGTCGGGGTACCTACCGGAGACGTCCATTTATTGATTTTTACCGCTCTGACCTTACCAGGTTCGCCCTAATGTAGCTGAAGTCGCCCAATCTAGTATAGGCTTCAGCGGTAGGATTTTTCGAGCGCACCTTTCAGCACTGTTTACAGCGGGCTTCCAACGCA
>JALNIO010000970.1:0-25842 GCA_023509875.1 Rugonectria rugulosa | reverse complement strand
GAAGACTTTATTTGATAAGCTCGTTTGATCCCCAAGCGGTATAGGAAGGAAGTATGGGGGAGGGGGTAACTCGGTATCATCTTCTACGGCATTCTCCCTCTGTTCTGCCTGTCACCGCTATAAGCCTTGACGAGAACGAAAGCTTGGAAACATGTAACAAAAAGTGTAGCACGAACTCGGTCTAAATCTCTTGTTTATATGACTGGTGCCTAGATCAATTGGAAGGCGGCTTTGAACAGGGATGGATGAAAACGAAATATGCTTGTGACTAGGAGTCTAACACTAGGTGTGAATGCGGAGTGGCTTTTACAAAGTCTGCTTCAGGATGTCATAGACCCCGACAACATTGCCGAGTTTTCTTTGGTAGCAGCAATTGGAGCCGATCCTGTCACATTCTGCATCTCTAGAAGCAACATAAAGGGATTTTCTCGTTATATATATTTATTCTTTAGAAGAACGGAGGGCTCCAAACGCGAAGCGGGTGACACAGAGGGGACATTTCCCTAATCTGATCGGTACCAGGGAATGAGAGGGGGATGGGAAGGGCGATAGGTGCGGTCGAGGAAAGGACACAAGAACGCTAATGCGTCTTGAGAATTACTCATGAGGTTTTCTCCAACTCTATACAGGCTT
This sequence comes from Rugonectria rugulosa, assembly GCA_023509875.1. Classification (NCBI taxonomy): domain Eukaryota; kingdom Fungi; phylum Ascomycota; class Sordariomycetes; order Hypocreales; family Nectriaceae; genus Rugonectria; species Rugonectria rugulosa. The sequence goes on along the minus strand of JALNIO010000970.1, from coordinate 25,209 downwards.
CTGTTTGCCACCCTCTACTGGTGACGGAGTACATCCATTATACGCCAGACCAGCTGTCGGTCATATTGTCGCGAGCCCTGCAGGCTATCTCTCGCTCAATCCTCCTGGAGTTTTTGGCCAAACGAATTACTGGCACGAGTAATCGTGGTTCTGCTTAAGGACTGGAAGGCTCTCTTCCTTTTGGATCTAAAAATTATACTTGCAACGGATGCAACTTGTACTCCAACGAGCGCACTCTAGAAAGTGCTCGCTTCAACATCTATTGGCAACTTCAAGATCAAGCGGGCAGAGGAACACCAAATTCAGTCTCTGTACGTAGGCAGCTATTGTTTGTATGCACATGAGAAGGGCAACCAAATCTCCGAATGTCCGATGGCGTCCTCGTGGCTTACTGGCGGCTTGCTTTCCAGGAGATTCGCTTTTCAACTATAGAACAACGAGTTTCAAAGATTGCAATTGAACCTTGACGCAGCCTCTTTCAATATTAAACGCGACTGGCTACAATAGTAGTCAACTGCTTTTGACACCAAGGCTTCCTCTTGGAGGCTTGGATCTGCAATGCAAGGTACACGTCGATTGCGCCTTCATTCGAGATGTGCCTACGCGCTGGTGTCGTTCTCAGGGTCACAGATTAAGAATCGCATTATTTGGTAAGTTTGCGCTCCCGACTTTGTTCTCGTAGACATCCCGAGTGGCGAAGCCGGGATCAGTTCTTCCTGTTCCAACTTCGAAGCCAGCTTGCCAATCTTCAATTCCGGTACAGGGTGAAGGCAAGGCCTGTCTCGGATCTACCGTGGAGTCAAACAGAGGCGCTCTCACGTCCAAGGATGGAATTGTGCTGCAAGAGAAATGCCCAGAGGACATGAGCTATATGCCCGCCAAACACAAATGGGAGATGGCCAGATAGGAACGAGTCTATGAAGCGAGGAACCGAAAAATATAAAAGCCAACTGAAAGCAATATTTAGGATTAGATTTGATGTGGAATTGATGCTGAAACAAGGCAGCGAGAGAGTTGTGAATTTCCATCACAGAGATGTCAAGCAGATCTCCGAAACATCGCAGCTGTGTCTCGAAAGTACCGGCCGATATGGTCGCGCAGCGCAGCCATTAGCTATGCCAGTTCGGGCCTTAATGTCTAGTTGCATGCAGATGCCCTCATCTCACAAAGTCGAGCTGACGGAGAGAACAGCCAAGGCTTCTTGCACAGATATAGCCTGAAGGAGAGATACATGGTTGCGATGGCTGTTGAGTCATCGCAGCGCTAGTCTACCCATAAATGAAAATGACTGCCTCGTGTCACTCCTTTCCGGTGGTTCGCAGTCCTCGTATCTCACCATATGTCAACGAGTATCAGACATTCGGCACTGATAGCACACATTGGGCAGACCACGGTTGAGAACCCCGAAGCTCAATGCAGCCGCCGGCCAATATCCCCATGCGAGACCTGGTTCGAGCAGCGTACTAAGACACTCACCATCGGATCTTGTAAGTTGCCCGAGACCGGATATGAACGCAGACCAACCGAAAGCTGAAGTAACGGAACAATTACTCAGTCAGTGAGAGAGTCAGATGGCCAAACCTAATATTTGGTGCCATGCTCCGGCAGTCAACGGTGGAATTGGCGCATTCTCAACGGTTTGGGATTCAACTCCAGACTTCTCGCGAAAGCCATGTAGAACTTATTGATTGCATGAGACTTTGGAGGCTTTCATCTAAACAGTGGACCTCTTTCAACCTTTAATTCTGCTCTTGTACAGCTCGGGGTCATCCGAGAGCGAGCTATCAAAACTGCAATCTTGAGTTTTGCTTATTCGTCCCTTTGCGGAGTAACTTTAGGTACGAAGCACATGGGCTGGAGGGAGTTTGGGGGTGGAATTATAGTGGGAGCTGTGCCACAGGACCGGTTGTGGCGGGGCGGGAACCACCAGAAAGGTCTCCGAACAAAAGCACGGGACTGCATCAGTGTGCAGCGCAAGTGCGTTCTGTTAGGTTGCTTTCATCCAACAATTTAGGCAATCTCACCCAGATATGTACAGTCTAGTATCGATTACTTCCATCGTCCAACATTGACTACTGCGTGAGGGAGTGCACTGGTCCCACCGTACTTTCTGCTCAGAGCGTAGGGCTTTACCACTCAAAGGTGGGACAGCCGGGACACGTTGCGGAGAGTCAGGATCTGGGGCTGCTCTGAAGGGCGAGGTCGACTAGATGAGTGATTGTTCGCAACCATGGACTGACCGTGGAGTTGCCTTCCAACCAGCCTCCGCTTCGGAACAGCGGTGAGTGAGCAGTATCCCAAGAATGACACAACCGCGTGCTACCCGTCGTCAGAGGTGAGCTTTCTGGAGTGAATCGGGATCACATCCTGCGGGCACGCTGCTGAGGTGGATCTGCATCGCTAATGACGCGACTCGGGGGCGCAAGAATGGGGCGTTTCGACTGCGCTCTCATCGGCTGTCGCAGAAACCCCTTACGGCAGAACCCGGTGCGTTTGAGAGTGTTGAAATAACGCGCAAGACACAGCCTACATGCAGTAGATGCCACACAGTTAGCTATGTCAGGACGGCAAGAGCCTGCCCGATGAGGTTTGGAGAATTGCTTTAATAAAAAGCTCCATCCCTGGGACTTCAGAAGTCGGTTGAAGCGTCGGGCAATGGCCCCGAGCTACCCTCAAATATCCCTTTTTCATGAACCACTTCCTTCGCCTGGCTCGCCACCGTTATTCCCACCGAGATAATGATTCATCGCATGCAATATACGAAGGACATGTCGCTGCACAGAGCGCGTAGTACGCAGCTCAACTCAGGTATGGCAAGCGGGGCCAGGAATGGTGCCTTGACTACAAGCATATGTCCAAGCGCTTTATCACGTCAACAGGGTCAAGAGAATGGACGAAAGAGATGGTGTCATGTCTGGATTGGAGCAAGGCGGAGGATGAACCAGTTGGAGCCCAGGTCGCGGAAGAGGTGAGAGACAATCCTTTGGCTAGCAGGAAATAATATCGTCATGAGCAAGTCCATCTGCTATTTGGCATTTAAAGTGAGACATCATCCGTGATCGGGATTCTCAATTTGCCTCCTTCTGAGAAACAGGTAACTACACCATAATATTTCCAAAAAGTTCCGCATAGCAGCTAAGAGGGGAATTGCCATCCGTCCAGCGGAACCAATCATGATAGCAATCATTGCTTTCGCCGAGATACACGTACCTAGGAGCCTACACATACTAGATGTACATGGCTCTGCAAAAGAGGAGTTGATTGTGGATATTCCGGAACTACAAAAAGACCTTTTTTTGCTCCTTTCGGGCCGTACACTGCGCTCACGATATTCTATCATGTCTATACGGCTATAAGAACACGGATGGCATGGCGATTGACTGGCTTGTTGTTTTACGAGTCAACAACTTCAAATTCGTCATTTCCTATCAAATTGACTCAACGTGCAGCCTATTCATCAGGAGCAACGACAATTATCTTATTGTGGGCACAGAATCTCATCGTATTGCGGTTAGGCACAAGTACCTGTACCTTTCTTCCGTGCACCCAGATAATGTGATATGTCGCAACTTCGCTTCACATCTAGTCTTCGATAACACCATCGTTCTCAGAAACCATTGGCCGGTTTCAGGCAAGCTATTATCGAAGCAAGCATCCTAGTCCTGCTGCTCTGGCGCGCAAGTTCCGGGGTTACGGAGCTAAGGAACATCATTATTAAGTTGTTTCGCCTTGCGATGCTCCTCGTGGCCTTTGGGATGGAAACGAAGCTTAAAACCTCAAAACGAAATCCATGGCTTCTAATTGCTCCTCCGATTTTGAGAGCACTCAGACATAGTTAGATGATTCTTTCCAGAGGTTACATGTTGCACAGGTATAAATCGGGAGTACGAACCTGATGGAACCCCAGAGGGAAGAGCAGAAGACGGAAAGTCCAATTCCTTTTGTTTGTATTGCGCAGGATGCTGGGTGAAGGTTTTTATGAATGAGCTTGGTTGTTAATTCCTATTGTTGAGATGAGAGTTCTTCTCGACCTTATATCTTTAAATGATTTCATCTAGGACTTTGAACTCCAAATCTAGGACTTTCAGACTGTTGATCTGGTCCTGAAGAGAAGGGGGATCCCCAGATTTTCAACAATTCCAACAATCCGACAGCTTTACCAAACTCGTGTAGCCATGAAACAAATTTTTTAATCCTAGTGATCGCAGCCCTGCATAATTCTCGCTTTATCTACTCATAATAGGTATGAATTGGATCAGGCGATTGATCGACCATAAGTTACAATTCGAGAAGTCAAACGGCAAAGCCAATTTGAAGGATACTCGTCGCGGCGGTAAAGCATGGTAATAGAAACGGTTTCTTTGGGAGATAGAAGGGAAGAAGGCGAGAAGGGAGGTGAGAATACAGGCTTGCGATGCAAGTCAATCCTTGTTGGCTCTCGATTCTCAGTTTCTGTCCTTCTTTTAAAAACTTTTCTCCCTTTTGTTCAAGGCTCTTTTTTTCTGCTCTTCCGTCTATTCTCCATTTGACACATCTTCAATGGACTGGTGGCATTATGTGGCCTTATGGCGCTTAGAGTATTAAATCATCGACGGCAACAGTGTCTTCGGAGTCTCAAACCGCCGTAGTGCCACTCTATTCACAGACTTCATTAGATATTATCCCAAAAGTGTGCCCGTCACCTCCGTCCGCCAGAGGCAGCTGCGAAGAGCCCGGGTGCGGCGCCTAGCCCTGGTGGAAGACGCCCGCAACGGAGCCCTGGTCACCGTTGACTAGAGAGTATGTGACGCCCTGAGCGCCTGCACCAGTGCCTTGATGAGAAGTAAGGCTCGGCCTTGGCATCATTAGTCCGAAGGGCGAGTCCGACCCTGCCGTCTCCGGTGTCAGCGGCGAGTGCGCCGTCTTGAGGCCCATTTGAGGCGTTCCCGTTGTCTGTAATCGCGGCAGAAACATTTGCTGCTGCTCGCCATAATGAGAGGTAAACATGTTAAGCAGCATGACTGGGTGGATAGGGGGACCTACCATTGGTATGGGCAACCCTCCTTGCTGACGTAGTGCAGGGGTTACTGTAGCGTTCGCCATGTGCGAAGTCTGGTTGAAGTGGCGGCCTCGCAATCTGGCCCCGCTCGCCGCACACCCGCCCTTGCGCCCGGATGTAACCTTGATTACCGCCGTGAAAGGCGCTTGATTGGTCTTCGCAGACACACCTTGCATGATGACTTTTTAAAAGTCCCATCTTCCTATCAGTCTTCTTCACGCACCTCCAGGCCCCCACTCCCATTCCCATCAAAACACCAGCTACTACCTCATAGCGGTACCAACAATAAGGGCTCCCTGAAAATTGAAAATTGTGGCCTTCTCAAATTCTGGCGAGTACTTAACAATTCCTTCTGACTCTTCCACCTGTGGTAAGCAAAACTGTTGAAATAAGCTATCCAATGATTGGTTAAAGCAGCCCCACCACCAGAACCGTGCGTGGTCAGCCATAAAAGGAGCACACAGTACCAACCTAGCTACTAGAAATCAAGGCTTTTTCAATCCCTCAGTTCAATGCTTGGTGACTGTAACTGCGCTTTGCAACAAAAACAACAAGTCACTACGGGTAACATGCCTACCCCGTGAAGATTTCGAAGCTGACTAATAACCGTAGAGAACCCGGACGCCTGTACCAAGCACCAGATTATCTCATCGCCTTGCTTTTTGCTGGAGACAATCACTTTCTCCCAGCTCGAGAAGTTTGCTTCACCTTCACCCCCACGTGGCTACCAAAATCCCCTGACAATTCCTGTTTGCGAGGTCAATCTCGGATCCAAGAAGAGGCATGAGCGTTTGATCCCATGCCGCTATCGATTTAAAATGGCCCCATCATCTCCCGAGCCCATGGAGGTGGATGACCATGGCGACAGCAACTCTCTAGCATCGACTGTCGCTGAAGATTTTGATTCCGAACAAGAATGGGAGGTCAAGGATGTGATAGCAGAAGCTGTAGTAGGGGGGACGTCCAAGTATCTCATTGAATGGTTTGGCTTCCCTCTTTATGATGCATCATGGGAGCCAGCTGAAAACTTGGGTGACCAAATGGTGACCGATTGGGAAGAGACCAAAAGGAAGAAAGGGCACAAAGAGGAAACAAATCGGCGAATCAGAGCCTGGAGAAAGGCTGTTTATGAGCGGCTTCACGACAAGATGGCTCGTCATGCAGAAAGAAATCGAAAGCGGGTTGAGCGAGGATTTCAGCCAACCGAAGACGACATCTCCCTGGAGAACTATCTTACGGATCTCGACAAATATCCAACGGGGGAAGACATAGTTGAGGGCAAATCCATCGCCAAAACCAAGGTGGTTCGTGAAAAGAATCTTAAACAGAAACGCAAGCGATCTCAAAACGATGCTACTCCTTCCCAGCAGCAGCGACAACAAGAAAAGCAGCAGCGACAACAGCAGCAGCAAGCCCCTCCACTGAGTGATTCCCACGAGGAACTAGCTCTTCCTCCGACTTCTCAAACTCCCTCCGAGAGCCCGCCACAATCCCGTGAACCAGCTCCCTCCAATGCAGCTCTGAACGCCAAACTCAGATCAGTTAAACCCAGACGACCAAGTTCAGAGACAAGTCCAGCACAGTCAGCACAGCCTGCCGTTCACAGACTTTCGCAGGAAATCAGTAATGTTTTTGTCGGCGGGAAGGAAAGAAAGAAGAGGAAAACCCTTTTAGAGGCGGCCAATGATAAATCTAAGAAACCTACTATCTTGAGGCACCGCTATCAGCGGAAGATCCAGTTGGAGTCACGAAATAAGGAGGGCGTGAGCGCACCTACAAGGCGCCCGACGCTGTACTCTCTCGATCCAGAAAACGCTCACATCGCAACGGCGGCGGCAACCCTACGGGATGATGCAGTCTCTTATGATGGTGCACAAGATCCTCCGCCCAAAGCTCCATCTCAACAACCTGGACCTCCTCAGCAGTCAGCCATGAAAAGTGCGAAGGAGTCTCAGAATCCTACAAAGAAGAAGAGAAGAAAAACGGTGTGCTTTGTTGACGAGCCAGAGTCCATTGAGTACAATCCAGAACCCAGCCTCTTCTTCGATGACGTCCCATTCGCAACTGAACGGAATGAGCAGCATCTTTCTCCCATCGACGATGCTGGCGAACAGTTAAGTACTTATTTCAACGTTAGAGGCAGTGTTAGCCCGCCAAAGACGAACTCCAACGACCAGGGTAATGACGGGACCCTACTCACCAAAGATGTAAAGCTCAGCCCTGACGCTGCAGGTGCCCTCTCAATCACTTTCAATATACCCAAGGCGACCCCGCAGCCTTGGTTATCACGATTGAGTAGTGAGCCGGTTGTGGCTTTCACACACTCCTGCATTGCCGAAGACTATTGCCATCAATATGGTGGTCCAGACGACTCCTATAGAGGTGTTTTGACAAGTGCCGAACACTCCGATAAACTTGAGGCCATCTCACATCGGTTGCGACTTGGATCGTTTGGCCTCTTCTGTCATCTGGACAACGTCTGTATCATTGTATATCCCACCAAATGCGAGGCCTGGGAAAGGCAAAGTAATAGTGCAGCGAGCGTTGTACTGAAGTTCTTCCTACGCACAGCTGACGACTATCTGAGGCGGTGTGATCTTTCGCCAATTACCTTTTCCCCGGAGGATGGCCATCAAGATCTACCTCCCGGTATGCGTCCGGCCATTTTTGGCCGTATTTTGGGTTTTGAGTATGGTCGTCTTTTGCCTGCAGACTTACAGAACACTACCAAACATACCTTTTTCCTGGCTTTTCCGGATACGGCTACGAATGAGGTTCTGTTCCTGGTCCAGTGGCTTCACAGTTGCAATCCAGAGTGCGAGATTCTGGTCAGTCTTTATGCAGGGCATTGGTCCAGCTTCCTTACCCGCCCCAATGGAGTTATCATCATTCATGAGGATGCGTCTTGGGCGATTCGATTGTTCCCCGGCCTCAACAGACTTCTCCGGGCTGGATCCAACCAATTTGCCTTCTGGCTTTTCGAGAGATCTTTGAGCACTCATTCATTGGTTCCTCGTGGCGGCGCTCCTTCAAAAATTGGGCACATCGGTTTCCAACCAATATTTGAGCGTGGGCTGGCAGTCCTTGTTACGCCTAGTTTCTTTGTCTCTCAGCATAAAGCGGCTCGTTCTTTTATCAAGTGGTTCTGTCGTAGTCGAGGCAGTGGCATTGCTCCCAGCCAACGGCCCCAACTCGTTGTCTGTTCGAATATCAACGAGTGGCTCTTTGACTTGTATCTCGACAAGGCAGAAAGACTAAAAACAGCGTCTCGATCATTCTCTAAATCTGCGGAGATGATCACCAGAGACTCAAAAGAAGCCATAGCTGAGATCTCGCGCTGGGTTCAAGAACTGGTCGATGATTCAATGGATGAAGTCACAGTGCTCAACCCCTTGATCTTTGCCCCGGCCTCGATTGATGGGAACGACGAGCAAAGTTTAGTTAATTGGTTCGGATGGTGGTCAATTATGAACATGTCCAAGTTTCGAGAGTTCACCGTTCTTGGAACCACCAAAGCGAATCCAGCAAGTTTTATCCGGTACTCTAGACGACCCGTCTTCACACCATCAACGGTTGGAACGCCGGATGAGTCCCAACAACTCCTGGACGAGCAGGACTATATCCATACATCGGATCAGATAGTCATCAACGACAAGCCTAGGACTATAACCGATTATCTCGACTGGGTGATTCAAGCGAGGATTCCTAAGCAATGTCCTCTGGTCTTGTTCAAGTTTCCAGTATCCCATTGGCACGAACAAATGAGCTTCCATTTCCGAGATTACAACCATGAGTATGCGGCCTACGAAAGATGCTTCGACTGGTTCACGGCATTCGACAAGCTATCCAGGTACCACAATACGTTTACCTCTGTCTTCTGCACAATTGAGGGCCAATGGGATCCCAAAGCATACGATCATAGTGTAGTCCCGCATCGACGACCTTGGCTCGCTATGCACAGGCCCATCAACCTGTCCAAAAGACCGTGGCGGTCGTCCGAGCTGTTAATCTGGGACGTCACACCTAGGAAGGAGTTTGGCGGGGATGTGTGCGTCTATGAAAGCGACTTGATTGAAGCACAACGCGAATTTATTCGTATCTTCAGCAAGAAGAACGAGGTCAAGAATCCTGTTCAGCCTGTCACACGGGTGTGGTTCGGTGGGTTTAAGGCTCCGCGGTCTAGGTATGCCAACCAAATGGACACAATATTGGACTGGCTGCTTCAGTTCATAGATACACCCAAAACTTGGTTGCCACTTCCAGAAGAGGCCATGAAGACGATGGGCTGGAAAATCGTCGAACCTGGCACGGCTCCTTCGCCCCTGCCAGATCCGATGGAGGTCGACTCTCCGGACGAAGTTGATATCACCGAAGATATGAAGATGGTGTTTCATCCTCCGAGAGGCATGCTTGGGTCTGCAACAAAATGTCGCAACGAACTGTACGAGTGCACACGCAAGTTCAAGCCGAGTAACCCGAACGAGAAGATGGAATTCAAGTTTCGGCCAACGTTCGAATGGTATAAGGAGCAACTTGCTGAGGGTAGAGGTTATGAACACATAATGATCACGACTTGGGATCAATTTGCCAGCCATTATGGAATAAGGGAGCTGTAACATGTCCGATGCGGACATTGGGTGTATGTAGTAATAGTTGTACAGATAAGGGGACGCACCAGAGGCCATCCTTAATGTCAGTCTGCTGTGGCTAGCTATTTATAAGCGCATCCACCCGATAATCCGTCTCATCCTGAACAGTAGTTGCGTGCTTGTTGCCAATTACAGAGCAGTATTTATCTCATATTAGCTCAGACGAAACCAATCCGATGTCCCAGAGAGCTTCAATAATTACGTTAGATAACCAACGCCAAGGAACGACAGAACAGCAGTACAAGGATGACTGCGTCTTGTCGCCAAATATTGACCATGGAGGACTGCGTCACAGAGCCAAAGTTGATAAAGGCGGCCTTGAACATGAAAGCTGAGCTTCGTAAACCCAACGGGGTTTGGAAATATTGTCCCTTGTTCGCCTTTACCTTATTGACGTGGAGAAGTTTCTGGTGCTAAGCATGAGGCCTTTGATGAGGCGAATCTGCTCCTTTGCTATGCGAATGCCGTGCTTGGGCTCGATCTTGTGAGACCTGCCGTAGACGTCCAAGGAAGACATGGCGTTGTCACTATACGTCAAACCGTCGAGTTAGGTATTGAACTCGTCAAACTTGCCGACAAGGTTGGCCATCTCCTCACTTTGTGAGCGGCTGCCGTCCTTCAAGTTGGATAGGGACTTGTTCAGCTTCGTCCTGACGCTTCGTAGCGGCCTCCTCCTCACCGTCTTTTTCATCTTTATCTCGTCAACTCCACAGTAGTAAATCGGCTGTCTGCGTACCCATGCCTCTATGGAATATCTCCGTAGGATCCTCGGCCTCGCTGTCTTCCTCTGCCGTGGTTTTAGCTGCCGTAGAGGGAGGAAGGACGGATGCCGTCTACTCAAGCTTGGAAACGAGTGCGTCGAGGTTTCGCGTCGTGGTATCGAGGTATTCCGTGCGAGCATCTGTTTGCGCTTGCACCATGGGCTGGACAACAGATTTGCTTGTACCGTAAACTAGGATGTGTGTGTATAGCCCGTAAACTAGGATGGATAAGTTAACGACGGCATATAGGGTATTGAGAAGGCCATTGGCAGTTACGAGAGGGGGCGGGCGGGTAGGCTTGGATATGAACTCGGGATAGGTGACAACTGGGGCGCGATCTGTCGGAGGTGTGCGTGACGATATTGGCGTTGATGGGGACGGTGGTGTGTAAGAGTATCTTCCCTTGGCTATGGCAATGTTAGTCTGGAGATTGCGTATCGCAAGACGGGATTCAACAAACCTTATCTGTAATAGAAGATTTGGGCTCATCTCCAAGTAAAGTCTGGATATCACCGCCGGAAATGTCCTTGGACTTGAGGAACTCGACCTTCTTGTCCTGAGGCGCATTCTGCACCTGGTCGTCCTCTAGGAACTTGCGCGCAATTGCCAGTCGATCCTTTTCTGGTGTAGTAGCCACAGTAGGCTACGGTTTCTTCTCTTCTTTATTCACGTGCCTGAGCTTCCAGTTCTTGAACTCGTGCGCTGCTGCGTGTTCCTGCTCCTGGAGGCTCATGGTCTTCTTGATCCTCGAACTCGAGGTTGGGTATGAGATTGTGGCGGCGGAGTATCCGTTCGTACGACAATCGTATGCTCGTCATTCCTTTCCGAAGCTACGCTTTGGCTTCCTGGATGAGCATCTATGTGTTGGAAAGCTTCGTCTCCCAGCGACAACTGCTCGAATTCCAATCCTGGGGTGCGCACCTTCGTAGGTTCATAATAGACATGCTCATTGAAACGCACGTTGCGAGTCGTGATAACCCTTTCAAGCCGGGGAACCCAAATACGGTAAATGTTACTAGCAACGTAGCCAACAAAATACCCTATATGACCCCTGGGGCTGACTTTAAAATCCCTCCTGTTTCTTCCTGCCTCACGGTCACATTTCGGGGGATAGGCGCGGCAGCTGGAGGCATAGACTGCGCTCCAACCAGGCCTTAGGTCAACGTGATGCTCGCAAATTGACAAAGGAGCATAGTTTCTAAACCACTGATTCAGTCTTTCAACTGGGCTTTTCCATTTGTCGCTGCCGGATGGACTCATATTGAGCAGATGAACTGCTGCCCGTGCGTCTTAGGAAGGTTTGCTCCGTTAAGCATCGCATTTGCCTTTGCTGTGATCTGTTTCCCTGCCTACTCGGCGTTACCGTTCGGTTCGTGGGTATATGGAGGTGAGCTTTCGATAGTGGTGCCCTCTGCTTGTGCCCAGCGTTCGAATGGTGTACTTGCTACTTCAGAGCTTGAGATGGCTCCTCGTTCATCATCGCTCCTGATTACACAGATGTAGAGCCCGAATTGACGGTGCACCCAGCGCTCAAATTGTTGTAGCGCATTGAAGAGCGTGAACTTGTCCTTCTTTGTGAGTGGTCGAGCGTACAACCAGCCGCTGAATTCGTCTTTTATCACAACAAGCCAGTTCGAGCCGTAATAGCCTGGGTTGAAGTCCTGTAGGTCCCAGTGAATGTGCCAAAACGACCTTGGTGAGCTGTGCTCAGGTGGCCGGCGTGATATAACCTGGCTTGCATAGGTTGTTGAGCATATCCCACAGTCAAGTTGTGCTAGCCCTGAAACTTGCACGTTTCGAGCATTGCGAACTAGCTCACGGAGCGCTTTCTTAGAGAGATGCCCTGCTCGAGGATGCCAAAGTTCTTCCGTATCAGATCTTAGTCTTAGTTCGTCTTGAGAGCTTCTCCATCTTCGGTACGAGCGTTGATTCGGTGTTTCTGGCGTTTGAACACTCATCTGAATGCCTGCGTTGCTGAGTGGTATCACAGTTCCGAGCTCAGAGCAAGAGTAAAAGACAAGTGGCTTGTATTAAAGGAAAACAACTTTATAACGTCTGGCCATCTTTAGAAGCAACACGTTGTTTCCTAGAGACGGTCCGTAGCGCAGTGAGCAGTCCATCCTTACATACCATGCGCCAACTCCACTCAATAGACCTTCTGACACCATGTTTGTGTGAAAGCCTTCCACCACGACCACATCATTGAGCACCAAATCACATTCTTGAGCACCTGTTGCGCCGTTCAGAAGCTTGGGGAAGACCCGTTTACCTTTTCCAATGATTGGAAATTGTGCCGCTCCTGCTTCCACATACTTAACACTCTTGGTTGGAACAAACGAGCCCGGCACCAGCCAATCCACTGAGTTGACTGGATGAAGGGCGCCGTAGTTATCAAGTAGCGTGCTGTTAGCGAGCGGAAGACGCGACAGCTCCAGCGCGGTGTAGATGCCTGCATTTTCCTCTAGCTTGTAGATTAGGAAAAGGTTGAGCACCGTTGCATTGATCGAACCAAGATGTGAGGTCTCGTTATTGGATTCCAAGCTCGGGCTGCTAGGCCCTTTTTCAAACCAGCCCATTTTAGCAGAAGGATGCATGATCGTATGGCTTCCACCTACTTAGGTGGCATGCTTTTAAGCTTTCCTTTGGTGGCTCCGGTGAGCGCAAAGGCCAAATGCCAGCATTTGGCTGGTGGCCAGGGATGCTCACCCCCCTCCTTGCAAGGGCAGGGATGTTTTTACCCGTGAGGCCTCCAAACGTTGCGTACATTCCTGAGCCTCCAGACCGCTTTTCGATGCTTGTGCGCGTTGTAACAGTAAGAAACCAAGCTCCGTAGTCACTCAGGGGAACGATTTCCCTATTTCGTATGCTTGGGCGCGCGTCTATATGATGAACCACTTGTTGTACTACATATCGGGGTTTGTGCTTCCGTGGGCAGCTTCCTTGAACACCTGAATGTATTCTTGCCTGATCTCTTCTTTGGTGCTTAGTTTGCTCGGAGCGAGCTTTTCCTTGAGGCCTTTGATGAGCTGTCGGAGGGTGAAAGGAGCTTCCTGAGTATAAACCTTTGCGGCCTCCTCAGGCTTTCCTTGTTCTTCGAGGTTGTGCTTCGACCTTTTAGCAGCCTCTCTGACGGTCACCAACTCACGCCTGACTTCCGCGCATGTCGCTTGTTAGATGGGCGCGTCAACAGTGTTTTGAATGTATTTCCTGAACTCGGAGAGCCAGCATCGTTCTGCGTGTGCATCTGACGCGCCAATTATTCTTCGCCATCTAAGAATACCTTGTATATTCAATTACTGCTCCTCTTGGACATCCCGACGAGATATCTGTCCAACCCGTGTAGCTCGAAGCAACGGCCCAGTCCTAGCCGCGTGGTGCCAGAGGAAAAAAGGAAGAACGGCGTCTCATTTGCTGAGCCGACCAACCAAACAGGCCGTCTTACCATCTTACTCCTTTTGAGTTCAAAAATACTCGTATCAAGACCAAGGACTGTGCAGCAACTGTACGTATCATCTGCGTTGCCCATCTCCCAACGCAACGACGCGTTACCACTTGTTCCCTTCTGGTTCTTGGCTAGCTGAATTGGAGCGACCTTGCAGCGAAGAGAAGCAGCTAGGAAGACTGGAGTTCTGGGTCCAGCGGTTCATTGCTGACCAACAGACCAGATTTTCCGACCACCTTGTGCCGTCAACGTTGCCATTGGCAAAGACTCGGAGTATCGCCCAACTCGTTTTGGGAATAATCTCCAGAGCTGGCAGAGGTTGTGCGACCGCCTGGATCCTTGCATAGGCACAGTAGTCGTGGCAGGTAAGTTGCAACTTTTTCCTATCGCTCTCCCCATTGCCACTCAAACTCTTGCATATATTTGCCCCTTACTTGATCTTATTCTCGCTTCGTTCGTTGTGTCTCCCTTCGGCTCAGAATTCACTTTCCTGCATCACCACTGATATCTGGTCATCCAAATCGCTCGGCTTCACTTTCAGTCGTCGAGACTTGACGAAGTTGCAAGGAAGCGAGTCATTTCGAGTGTAGATCGGCCGTCGTTGATTGGACCGGGATTGGCAAGGAACCCGTAGTGGAAGTCACTGTTGGCTATCTTTCCCTGCGCTCTGCTACGCAAGGGATTGCTTTTGCGGTACCGTGTCGTGCTCTGCACGCCGCTCTGGACTGCCCAGTCCGCCAGCACCCACTCAGTCTACTTCTTGGGGTCGTGTATTGACGGCATCATCTGGTCGCCCATAATAGTCACCAATGGCGAGCGTGGCTTTCGTGTGGTGCAAGCCTGTGAAAGTATTCCATGGTCAGCCTCGAAGCAATCCAACTTAACCGCCTTCTGGTTAACCCCCCTCCCAACAAGTGGCGTACACTCATGCAGGAGAGCCGGGAGGTCCCTGCAGGGACAGGTACCATCAGACCAAGATATGCTGGTAACACATGTCTTTTTTCCGAGGTAGGTGGGTAGAGTTGCTTACCAGGTTTATACTCAAGTTGTGACGGATGCTGTTCTGCCAACCCTTGCCTCGCCCTTTGCTTTGTCGTTATTCTCGTGAAACCACTGGTAGATCTCCTGCAGTGTCAGCGAGTGGTCAAGCCGGCTCATGAAGGCTCGGTAAATTCGTTGTGCGTAAGGCTCCTCTCCCTTGCTGGTTGGACCGTGATCGCTGACCTGCCTTGATCCTAAACTCGTTGCGTTAGCCGCTCCGCTTGTTAGTAGCACCTCGCTCTTAATAGTGACGGGTAGGTAGCTTGGTGCTGCTTCCTGAAGATCCACAGGTGAGTGTGTCCCTGAGAAGGGCCCATTCGTCAAGTCGTGTAGGGAGACATCTCGAGGCAGGCCGTCGATGGTGTGCAGGGTCCTTCCAGAGGACGTCGTCGGACGGGAAGATTTCCTGCCGACACTGGAAGGCACGTGTGCAGCTTCAAGGGATCCTTGGTCTAAGCGGGCGCTGCGGTGGAATGGTTATCCCGGGATCCGGTCACGGCTCGATCGCCGTGACCTTCTTCCGGGCTCTAGCCCGTGACATATATTTAGGTCTAACTTAGCTTTAAGATAGCTATTAACTAATAAAATAAAGAGAATTTATAAACTAAAAGTATAAACAAAGTAGAGCATTAGGGCAAGCTCAATACAGCATGGGTTTAGCATTAGCAGCTCGAATTGGGATCGTTGTATCGACCTCCTATTGTACACTTGTTAGATATAACGAGAATAATTCTAGGAGGGCGAGTACAGACAGCTTGGCCAATTATTTAAATAATCCCTCTTTTTCTTAACTATGTGGGAAAGTCATATCTATATCCTCTGTAGGGACCATAATCAGGTGCTCATTGGTGTACGCTTGGGCTCCTACTTTAAATACAACTTGTACCGTCCTCATGCTGCTTACATCGACTGTGAAACTGACTATAGGTTATTACGTATAACGTAAGAAAAGCGCATCCCCTTAAAGCGGGTGGTCTTCTTTCTCTTACCGTATTGCACTCGAGCTGGATATCGCTCACCGTGGGCACGGATTCCTTGCGGAGGAGAGTGTAGCCTGGCCCGACGACATTACCGGTGAAACTGACATCTGGAGATGAAAGAGGAAACTGATCGGTCGCGGATAGACTGAGGTCATATTCTACAGACAAAGAGGTCAGCGAAAGTCAGAAGAGCGACGTGAGTTAGGACAGGATAAATACATCGTACGGCTGATAGCCTTGGTCGCGCACGATAAGAGCCGGGATGGTGTATGCAAGGAGTTCGTTCCTCCTTTCGGATCTCGTTACGTTTACATAGGGCGGAAGAAATGGACCCCTTGTTGGGAGCTTGCTTCCCGCCAGACTAGAAAAAGCATCAGAGATAGTGACACGCCTCGGGACCGTAAGCTGGTTCCGGATATAGAGGTTGCGCTTCGTTAATACTGTCGGCGTGTTCTAACAAGAGCGCAAACTGCCCGTGAGATAATGAGGTCTATCGAATATCTTTTCGATCGTGCGGCGATCTCCAAAACGGCCAATCAGACGCTGGCCACTAAAGAGATATCTGCAATGGTGCCATCGACTAGGCTACGACCGCGGACAAGCGTTACATCTTTCCCATTAGTGAACAGAAACAGGTCTTGTACTAAATCAGACTCTTCTCACCATTTCCCGCTATAGGCGTAGGATCTAGCTAGCCCATGACCTGGTGGCCTTATTTATTCGTCTACCTCCAGTTGCTCTTTCATCTGTCCGCTACCAGACAGCGCCAGTTCGTCGTCAACCTCTCCCCAGTCACTATCATCATCGCTATCCCCCGTGACCAATTCCGTAGTCCTGGCCACGATCCCACCTTGGGCACCGGGAGGCACTTCATCTACATCGCGGGATGCTGTAGCCGAAATAAAGAAAGAATGCTCACTGTGAAGGTTCCGCCTCTGACATACGTAGCCCATTGGGGTGTGCATGATGTCCATCGTCTGGCGTCGATATGTCAGCCACTCCAGGAGAAACTTCAGAGGTTGGTCGATGAATAAGCCGCGCGTCACTGGAACTGTCTCTTCCGAGGATCTGTTCACAAGATCCTTCGGGGACTCAGCCTCTCGGCGAATTCCCAGCCATACAATCAGCGAAGTGTACTCGCTGTAATCAAAGTACAATCGCCCTGCAAGAAGCCCAATCTCGATCGACAGCCATTGAGGGAACGTCGGATTCTTCTCTCGGGTTGGCATCATGAAGTAGGTAAGAGTATTAAATCGGCACATGGACTTCGTGACGGGCGTAGCATAGGTTAGCAGTGACACAGTAGTCTTGCTCGCGTCGCGGAGCATCGGGAGGAGAAGCTCAGCCTCTTCAGGAATGATGATGAGAGCTGTCTCCGTCTTCGCGCTCCAGAGAACCCATTCCACGGGCCGCTGCTAACGTTAGTCAATAGCTTCAAACCTGTTACCGTTGCGGAGGACTAACCACAAAATCGTAGCCGTTCTTAGAAGGGTTACTTGCGATGCTTCTAGTGAACTCCCTCGAGACGAACAGCCTGGATGTTGTCTTCTCTACTCCAAACTGACGTCCTATCTTGGTCCTGCCCAGAAAGTCAAACCCTTGGATGAACCTCTCGCCTTCTTGAAGCTGTCCGGTATTGACGAAATGTGTAATAGCGGGGTCGAGGCCAGGGTACGCGAGCGCAGTGTACTTGACGGGGTTCTGCTTCTGACGGATCTGCTCGAACTCAAACTCGACTTCTCGCTCCAGCTCCATCTCTTCAAACGCTGACGAGTAGCCACTCAAAGGATCGAGCTCCTTCAGGCACAGATTGGTAGCAAACGCCTTCAGGCAGTCGAACTCGAGTTGGGCAATGGCTTCTGCGGTCGAGCTGGACTGTCTGGGACCATAGAGCTGTTCTAGGGTCTGGTCCTCGCGCTGTTGTATGGCATCCAGAAGCTGCAGCCTGTCATCTGGATGATTGAGGAAGTCGGAGTACTTCCACAGAGCATTAGTACGCCGACAAAAGTCGAATCCCTGCGCGGTATGAAGAGACATCATGTTCTCATTTGCTTTGCAACTCTGCTCGAGCAGCCAATAAACCACGTCCGCAGATACCACAGGTGAATTCATCTGGCCGTCACTGGGTCTCAGGTCGAGGATGTCCCGGTACACCTCGGGAGGCACAATGAAAGCCACGGACTGGGTTGAGCCAAGCTGCCTGAGTCTCATCGCCGCTATGTCTGTCAGCGATCTTGTCTGCTCAGGGCCAAGTCGATTACCAACCTTGAACTGTCTGGTCCTTCGTCTGACCAAGGCCAAGCGTCACGGCCCCTTTGGCATGAGCGGGTAGCTTCAAGTCGGTACCGCGCGTGTGTGCTTCATCAATGTATACAACACATTGCTCGAGATTTTCGGCAAACGGACTTGCAAGCAGAGGCACAGGTGCCTTCTGAAAACGTGCACGGACCATGATCCTGCTGTCGCGGTCAAAGTAAACGGCCCCTTGAGCGTCGGGATAGATGTCAAGCCAGGTAGCGGCAAGATGGTGATTCTCCATCTCCAGGATGTGAGCTCCCGCATCAATCAGAATGCGTATCTGTTCGTTACGAAGAAGTTCAAGCAACCCCTTCTCAGTCAGATGCCGGCCATTCCTATCGACCGCCTGATAGCACCTTTGGTTCCGCGGTTCCAACAGGTAATTGAGAACTTCCGCGTTGGTCTGTACGAGGCTAGGTAAGTCGTCCTGCTTAATTGTCTGAGGAAGCATCCTCTTGTTATCGTTGGTTCCGCTGAAGCCTGTGGTCAGATTTCTTGAGGAATCGTCGTTTGACAGTAGCGGGATGTCCCAGCCTGAAGTCTGCAGCTTGACCCTAAATTGTTTCGCATGCGCTGGGAATGCAAAGTTGTTCAGGAAGTAGTTCAGCACGCTTGTGTCTAGTCTCAGGTACGTCCAGAGCTCTTCAATCTGGGCCTCGTCGTCTGTTTTGAGCAAGCTCCAGTGCTCGAGACGGGCCGGTAGGTTGCACCCGTGGACCAATCGCTCGTACTGCGTGGGAGGATCATCAGAACGGAGAACGTGCTGCAGGCATTGAGTCACCTGGGACTTTGTAAGACCGGTCTGGTAGAAGGCTAGACACGTCAACACTAGAGCCGTGTCCGGATGACCGTACTCTGCGGTCGGCGAGGGAACCCCTTTTGCTTCAAACGGAACCGCGATAGGGGCTCGTTGGGGATGTAGACCGTACTGAACGTTCCATCGCTTCTTTAGGCATGTCAACAATAGACGTTGGGAGATGAGGCCTCGAAGCAGATAAAGGTTCTTCAAGCCAAAGGCGTCATCGGTTAGAGACTTGGCAGCTCGTTGCCAAGTGGGCGAATCAGCATCCACGCCTGACACGATCAAGCCCACATCCCTCTGAGCATTCACGTCGTCTACGTCCTTGAACTGGAGCTGAGGAAGGCGGCCTTCGCAAATGTCGTTGACGAGAAGCGCGTTGAGGCTCTCGTCTACTTCGGTGTGCAAAAAATGGAGGATCGGGTAGCCTTGGTGACGCCGCATGACCTCGATGCCACCGCTGAACCTTGATTGGAGGTATGGAATGTGATCCAGGACAAGCAACAAGAGCTTCTCGACCACTTGCCAGCGTTGAGGATGGCCGTCGACCGTCATAGGGACGCCACTGGGATATATCAGCTGGGTCCTTGCCGAGAGTGTAAAGTCGGATTCATCGAGAACATCGCGACACGATCTTTCCAGCCACCTCTGAACGTCAATCATCCTCTTGGCCCGCTTCAGATCCCCGTCTGCTAGTTGCTGGAGCCCACTCAACTTGAATGACATGATGTGTTCAGGGAGACAGAGCATAACACCGCCTGAGTCGCGCATGTCTTTATGGATGCCCTGAAAGAGATTTATGGTGTCCATTCGCATCGGTGATCGTCGGGAAAAGGGGATGTGACGAACAACCCGACCAACAAGCCCACCGATCCGGCTCTGGATCACCTGCGCCGTCTGCAAGAGAAGAGGACGAGGAACGATCAGCCTACATAGGCGGGTATTATCAGCTAGCACGACCACAGCCATGGGCATGATACACGATGTTTTTCCTACACGAGGGAGTCAGTTCAAGATGATAGCGAAGCAGGGGGGACAAGGGTGAGGTCAGACCTTGGCCCATGTTCATCTGGAGGACTGAGTTGGAAGTAGAAGCTGGGGAGATGATGGCTCTAGCGACGTCGATCTGAGAGGGACGAATGAGAAAGTTGTTGTCAATTTCCAAGAGAAGCCATTCCGGATGGTCGAGAGGCCTCCAATTTGAATGTGCTTGTTGTTCCTGATCCTCGCGCAGACGCCTCTCGTCCCCACGGAGCGTTGCGTCGCGCATACGGAGGAGTCGCTGCAGCTTCGTGATGAGAACTCCATACCGTACCAGCCCTGCCTTCATTCCAGGGTCGAGTTGCGCACTGCTGGTGTCCCTGAGCTGCTCCAGAAGCGCCACCCGAGAAAGGCACGGCCAAAGCCCCCCTGCGCTAAGCCAGGCGAAACCTGCGATGCTATCTGATAGTGAGGCTCGGATCTTCTCCCCGTGCTCATTCAGGGTCTGGAGGGCTAGGGCAGCCTCATACTCGATATTCCCAGCGCGTGCCGTCTGTTTGGGCTTGCTGGAGGATGAGCTGCGGTCCTGAACCAAGGCCATGAACGACGTCTGGAGATCCTTGCTATACTGCTTTCGAACTGTGGTCTTTGATGACGAAGCGAACCTCTTGATGATGCTATCAAGCACTGACAGATTTCCTGGCAGGGCCGACAGTGCCCTGGAGATCCCACCGTCCTGAAAAATCTCATGGCTGGTAGCAACATCACGAGCATCCTCCTTGTCCACTGTCTGAGGCTCTATGCCGCTGCCGGAGCCGGCCTCATGCTTTAATAGCATGAGGTCTCCTCTGAGACGTGGTACGCTGTATGTTCCTTGAAACTGGATCAAAGCTGGAGCCGTTAAACGTGCTGGCTTTAGGTCCCAGATCTCCTTCTGCCTCTTATTCTGTCCCACGGACTGCTGTTGATAGAGGCGCGAAGCTGCCTCCTCAAGCCGGACAAGGTACGTGGAGAGATCGAGATTATGCAACAGTCTCAGGAGTTCCGGCCCTAGGATTTCCCAGGCCTTGCCCAAGTGGGTGTATTCAAGCGTCAAGTCCTCGACTGAATGCTCAAACTCATCAGCTGTACGGGGTGGATGAGGCCATGCCTCCATGACACGGAATGCTATGTGAGTCGCTTCGTCCATTTGTATTTTCTCGTATCGGTCAGTAGTCACTTTTGTCTTGTTGCGCGCCCGCTTCTTCCAGCCAGGTAGGAAATAATCGTCATAGAGTGGCTGCTTTGCGAGGATAAGCGATCGGATACTGTCTTGTGATGGCTCCTCGAAGACGCGGAAGTTAGAAAAGCAGGAATGCCGAGGAGCTTCAACTTCCCTGAGCACAGTACTCCTGTAAAGTGCAACTAGCCATTGAACAATCTTCATATCGGGATTAGTACCGAACGCAAGCAGAGCAAGCAGGAAGTAAACATCATAAGTTTGCAATTGACCGCTTCGGTGGCATGCTTGCACGAAGGAGCCCCACGACTGAGAGATTTCAATGTCGAGAAGCGTTTCAATGTCCACAGCGAGAAAATTGTCCTCAAAGCCCCCGATGTTGGACCATTTCTCGATGAGGGGCGACAAGCTTGTAAGGTTAGGTATGGCATCCGCATCCGCTCGCAGAGCACACATAGTCTGATAAACTCGACAGCTCCCCTTCTTTACCCGAGAACTCTCACCAGGGTCGTAGAGAAAAGTTTGCTGAGAGTCCTTCAAGGCCTGAACGTCAGACGGAAAGTAAATACGTTCGTAGAGCTGTTTGCGGATCCGCCCTCGACGATACAAGCGATCAGGGGTAGCTACTTGAGAGTCAGCATGGCAATCCGCCCCAGCTCCCTCGCCGAAGACCTCGAGCTTTTGTGACTGTAGACGAATCGAGTCAACTAGAAGAGCGAGCTCCTCATGCTGGATTGACATGGTAAGGTTGTTGTCCCATTCTACCTTCTGATAGAGTTCGATCCCTGGCGGATAATACCATCTCTTGGGGGAGAGAGACTTGAGTACCGAAAGCATCTGCTGTGGAAAGCCCTGTAGTGGGTTCCAAGGTTGACTGCGTGCCTCGAGGAGACAGTGTCGTGCTTCTTCGGTCCCGGTACGGAGCGTCAGGCCGTCGGGAAGGGGAAACGAGGTCAGGGCATGTAGAGCTGCCTTGAGATAGAGCAGCAGCGGCTCCGGAGGGCAGTCAAGCCGACCGAGGAGCTTATCGATGCTGAAACTCGCGTAGATGCCGTCGTTGGCGACTTTGACATCGACATGCATCCCCCGTCGCTGCCAGTATATATTGCCAATCGGGACGAGAACACTCCTCCTTTCAGGATTCACGACATTACGCAAGATGACCTGGCTGGAGAGCCCATAGAGGGTGCCTGCGTCTTGCTGAGGGTCAACCTCAGCCCCGAGCTGCGGACACTCTAGCAATCCTTTGCTGTTGACGAAGAAGCGAATCTCCAGACGCTTCATCTCGACAGATAATGGGCCCCTGCCGACAGGTTGGTATATTGTCAACTTGTCTACATCTTCAAAGCCCCGAAAGATGCTGGCAATCCGCTGCCCAGTCTCTGACCTCGGCTCAACGAGACTGGCCCCTAGGCTTTGCCTCCCGTATCTCCGGTCCCGGTTTTGGTTCCGGATGGCCACACGCTCTCTGATATCGAGGATCCAGTTTGAAAGCTTCGGCTTCCACACCCACGGTTTTCGACGCATCTCAAGCTGACCAGTCTGCAGGTTCAACCAGTGCACGCAATCGTCGACGAGGCCGGTAGGTAAATCCCAGCCAGCAACACCCTTGAAGATGGCTCGCGGGACATACTCAAGGAGAGATTTTCGGTAAATAGCCCGGATCACGACTTGGCCATCTCGGAAACCAAAGTGTATCTGGTGCTTCTCGATGTCACTGACCAGCTGATACTCGAGGAGGCTTGACGGACGGGTGAGTAGATGCTGCTCTCCAAAAAGTTCCTGGATGGCTGGATCTTGTCTCATCTGCAGAGGCAGCCTCCCGAGGGGCTTCCCATCCACGATGAGGTGCCCCTGTAGCAAGTGGTAATGCACAACTTGTGAAGCCGTCCACTTAGTTCCGGTAATTTGAGACGTTGCCCACCAGGCGTGTGGGCCGGAGAGCATCTTCCATGGCGAATATGACCTCCTGCCAAGGCCTTCCGAGTCGGCCCATGTCTCATTGATGGAACACTCCAACGAGCCCTGGTGTGTATCGAACCACTCTTTGACGAGATCCCGTATGCTATAGGAGATGGACAAGTCCTCAATGAGTAGACGTTTCAACACTGGATGCAGTTTGTCTAGATTGACGAGCAGATTCTCTTGGAGCGCGATCGATGCTCGAAAGAAGCTTTGAGCATTGTCATCGCTAAGAGTGTATTCAACATTCTTGTAAGCCCAGAATGTCTTACGGCAGAGCAGGGCAGCCCAGAACGCAAAGTTTGAGTCTTTACGGGCGACTTCGCCGTCGCAGGTAGACCTGATTTCGTTCCGCAGGTGGATTATCCAGCCAGAAGTAATCGATCGAATGCTCAACAATAACGTCTCGGCCTTTGACCGAAAGTGTTGCGGACACAGATTATACAGCCGCAAGCTGAGAGTCACAAGTATGCTCATGTAATGAGCCTCGCGCCAGCTCGACGCCAGGGCATCTAATCGCCCCCGAAGCAGCTCATAGAGTCTTGCGCAGAAGGCCTGATCGTTAAACAGGCTGTGTGCTTCACGCAAGACGCCACGCTCCCGGACTGCTGGGCCGGCTTGTAGAGCAAGACGGTTGAACAGCTCCATGGTAGTCTCACTACTAAAATTAACGTTAGTAGTTCCCAACTCGACGAGGATGACCAGCCACCGTCGAGCGCGCCCAGAAACTGCTCGTTGAAAGGCAGAAAACTCGTGGACCGACAGTTCGGGGGGGCATTTGGGTTCGTTGGCCATGATCTCGTACGAGGAGGGATGGTAGGCCTCGTCAGGAGAGACATGCTCTGCGAGGGCGTATGGATCCGGAATCCCTCTCGGAAGCCAGGAACCCAGCAGATGCTGAAACCACGGAACCTTAGGGAGCTGGCCGGCCCAGAGACGAGACGAAGTATCGTAGTAGGCGAACTCGGCTCCAAACGGGAACATGACCTCGTCCGGCTTCTTGGGCAGTTTCATTTTTTTGTAGTGCGTCTGCAGAAATGATTTTTTGTGCGACGCTAAAGTTATCGAGTTCTGGGCTGTGGAGAACTGTTTGAGCTGGCTGAGATCCTTGAAAAGCAGCTGAGGTGCGCCTTGGCTGGTTGGGGGTACTTGGCTCCCCAACATGTGCAGTTTCCAGACGGCTGCCCGGTACGCCGCAAGGTACCTGGGCATGCGCAGTTCAAAAAGAATAGCTGCTCGCTGGGCCTTCTGCGGGCCTTTCTTGGGCGGCGGGAGGAAGTCTTCGTGGGCGTTGATCTTGAGTCGGTACCGGCACCGCTTCTTCCAGCACTTTGTGCAGCCGCGAACATCCATACTCCCATCCGACCGTCGGGTGCAAGTACATTTCCGACTCTGCATTGCCTGAGTGAGCTCTTCGTACTGCCGCGTCAGATTGGCGAGTTCAGATTGCTTGTCTGATCTCGACCTCTGCGACACCGCATCGATCTTCTCGGCGAGATCAGCCATTTGCTCTCCCGGCTTGGTTGAGTAAACGAATCTGAGGGGGAACGAGTTGGGTTTTCGGGGGTCGCCGAAGATGGTTTCATGGTCCGTATCGTGGGAGCTGATTCGGGCCTCAATGTACTGCTGCACTTGGCAGAGTCGTTCCATCTCTTGCATGGTCTGCAAACAAAGCACATCCAGTGATCTCGGGACAAACACGGGGTGAAACGACTTGAGTAGGGGACATGCAGTAGTCGCTTCCTTATCCATGCGCATCCATAGCTCAAACAGCTGGAGGAGGTATCGACTCATCAGCAACGAGTTGTCCACGTATGCATCTCCGACTCTTTCAAGAAAATGCTCGATGCTCTTGGCAATTTGCGTGCATCTGAGCTCTGACGATGACAAAGAACGCAGAGCGGCATCGTCTATTACGCTCGCCTCGTAGTCAATCAGTAAACTATACAGCGGGGAGGCGACGGAAGGAGATTTCGGACGTCGACGGGAGCGGGAGGCACAAGATTTGAGTCGCATGCAATGACGTTCTGAGCGGCCTC
>JALNIO010000098.1:0-15554 GCA_023509875.1 Rugonectria rugulosa | reverse complement strand
TTTTTTTTTTTTTTTTTCCGTCCATCCCACGCTTTGTGGGAGGAAACATGGAGGTGCCTCCTGGGATCTTACATACATTCTGACAGTGGTTGGTGGGGTGACGAGCACGAGATAGTAGCCTGCCAACCATGCCTGATGTCTGGCAATTTTAACTGATTCTGTTGTTCTCAGTTGATTATTCTCAGAGAAGCATGGGTCTGGAACCTGCGATAAACAACCTCCCGGGGAAGTTGCCCTTGGTTCCTAGTCCCATGAGACTAGCAGAAAGACGTCCGAAATTGCGAATTCCAGTCCAAGGGACCGTCTTTGAGCCTGTTGGGCCGGGGGAAGAATCCAGATAGTTAGCACCGTACCTATCCGTACAGCACATGCAATCCCGCACATTGACCCATCTCCTCAGCCGGTATCCCCGTGGCCAAATCCTGACGAAGTCCCGTATGGCAAGGGTCGTACTAACTTAGTTAATTGACTCCATGTAGGTAGTCGGTAGGTTACGTCTCGACCGGCATGTTCGCTGGCGGTCTACGAACTGGCAAATTTGATTTGCCTTGTCTTACTCTGTACAGACGCTTATCCGCCGTAGAGTCTCTCTACATGCACGAGAGGTACTTGTGTACGCGCTTGGGTACTCTACATGGGGCTAGGTAGATTACCTGGCCTGCCAATCTCGTTGTGTCGGTATGCTGCCAAATAGGAACCTCTCTCCTTGCCCTGGCCTTGGGTTGGGAACCACAACCCAATGCCGCACACCAGAAAACTTGCCAGTTACAGCATTGTGCGGGAAGTGCCTTGCCTTGTCGGGCTGTCTGATTCCCAATTGACCGTGAAAGACGTGCCTTGGGGGCCTTGGTGGGATCCGGGAACGAGTTGATAGGTCGCCTTCCTTTCCAGAGAAGGATGACGGAAATCTCAGAGCTTCATCCTGGGAGATGCCATGGTCATTGGCTCAATTGCTCTGGGGATCCCGACGGCGAGCCCAACAATGGCTGCCTCGTCCAAGACGCAGCCCAAGGTTCGCCATCTCGTTCGCAGAAAAAGCCCTCGCTGGCCTCAAAAAGTCGACAAGCTGACATTGTTCATAGTGCCACACCCGTCATGCATGCCCCCGATACAGGAGTTGCCAAAGCCACGGAGGAAGGCAGTTTGGGTCTGGGTCTGCGTATGTCTTTTGGATTTGCTTGCTGGCTGGGCCTCGTGCCAAAATAAAACATACATATACTTACGATCCCAGTGCTGCTGCGGCCACGGGGGGATGAAGGTGGCGGTCGATCCGTGTCCCTACTGCGGCATCCCCAGGTGCCCGAACTGCATCACACACCAAGTCAGCGTCCGTTCAGCACCGAGCGGCGTCCCAGATCCCCAAGACGAGAATCTCTTCGACGATTGAGCTTAGACACAGGCGTTTTCAGGATACCAAAAAGTGCGCAATCAGTTGGAAAAGGTACGGAAAAGTTGTTGTATGGGATGGGGATTTCCGTGTATTCTTCGCATGATTCACTTTTCAGGACAAGTATTGAGCGGCGTTATAGAGAAGCGTTTACAGAATCCCTTTTTTGGCAATTGAAGCGTTGGGTGACGTGGTGTTGTCTTTGGTAAAGGAAAAAAAAAAGAAGAAGAAAAAAGAAAAGATCCGGTTGAAGCTGCGGGCTAACGAGAATAGCAACTCGACTTTTGTCTCCGCAGAGATGCCGGAAGAGATCGAGCTTGCGGAGGATCTGAGCCAGAGCCGGGATGATGAGTGGTTGAAAGCCTATCACTCCGGCATCAGGTTTCAGGTGGATGTCGAAAACGAGCCGTTTCTGAATACGAGAGATGACGAGTCAGAATTCGACGACATTGAATATTTCATGGCAGCTGGGGAATCTCGACTATTGAAGCTGAGAGCCCAACGTGTTGACCGGTTTTGCGTAGAAACCGGGACTTCTGATGCCAGCTCTGGACCAAGCCATTCCGACCAAACTCATTCTTCTGGCGTGCCATATCCCAGGGCATGGATATTCGATGAGAACCTGGGGACTCATGACTACGGAAGAGTGCTTTCTGGCCCCCAATTCGAGGAGCTCTTAAAAAGAAAGGTATGTTGGGCTGTTGCCAAGTTCTTTTCTCAAGGAAAGACGCCATCATACTAACTTTACATGTGTGTTTTTTAGCGGTTTCCAGGCCCTTCCCGGAGCGAAACATCTGGTTGCCCACGGTTAATGTACTGATACGATTACGTTTTAGTTTACGTGAAATGATGAGGCTGAACATGGTTTCCTAGATATGTCAGCCATCCCGACGGATCATGCATTCGATCTCTCCTCGAAAACGCCCCATTCTCTCACGTAGACGGTTTCCGGCAACTCTTCAATGCCTATGTCGCCAGAACTCCCTCGCCGATACTGAGCGTCAAAACATCTGTGTGTTGAATACCCCCTCAAGATGCTCTCTCTCTCTACCTCGTCGCACTAACTCGGTCGCATATCTGTAGGGATCGTGGACGCGCTCTTTCTTCACCTTGATGGCCAATCTTCCGTCCCATGTCATCTCCGACAAAGACCAGCTTGGCGCTGAAGCATTCTCAAAAGGGAGACCCGTGCTTCGAAACTCGTCTTCCCTTGGTTTTCTCGATCCTCGGAACCAAGAAGCAGAGAATACCGGCGAGAACCATATATTTCCACGTCGTTTATTTCTCCATGAAGTAAAATATTCTCTCATGATGACTGGAGGCAGCGATGATTACTACGCCGCCGTCTGCTTCAACGAGGACGCGTTTGAAGACGTTCAACGTTTAGAGCCAGAGGATGAGCTCGAGTTGGATGGTCTCCCCGAATCAGCGGAGGATTGTGGACCAGATCCCATCACCTTCGATATCCAGGGCAAAACGAATCCGCGGACCTACTTCTTCAAGGCTGTTGCTCTCACTCTGAAGAAGCAAATTGAGGAATATGAGATGATCAAGGAGTGTTTCGGGGAAAGTCTTCATCGCTATGTAAGTAACTCAAATTCACTCTTTCTCAATGACCACATGTCTTGAATCAGTACGGCTTTTGACTATCTACGCAAATCTCACCCATACTGATGGTCTTTGGAGTCTCCTAGTTTCGCACATGCTCCTGGAGGTGGGCTCTCGTCGGCAGAAACTCGCGAATGGACAAAGCAGTCCAGCAGACGCCTGACTAGGGTGATAGACATGCTGGGTAAAAAAGTACACGAATTGCGCAAATTCCTGAACAGAGATGTCAAAGTGAACTGTCACGGTGTTCCGACAGGTGGACTGTTCCGGTCCCTACAAAGGGACTCGACTGCAATGAGACTGCTGAAAGAGATCCTTGAACGTACCGACGCCCTTTGCAAAGCTCAAGAGGAGCTCACGCAAATCAAGCACAATTTCGATGAGCTTAGGAGAGAGGTAAGCACATCCTGGTACCTGCTTCAGATGAGCCGGCCTACAACTCTTCAGGAAGCATCGTTCCACTGCAAGCAATCCAGTGCTGACTTCGCATCTCTAGCTTGAGCGGGATAGCGCTGAGGAGGAGATTGCCATTTCCAGCGTACTGAAAGCCCTGGCTTACTTTGGACTGATCCTCTCTCCTGTAAGTGTCACAACTCAATGCCAACCAAACGCCTCTGGCTGCCGTGCTCACCAAGTCCCAGTGCTTTGGAATGATCCAGCTCGCGGCGCAGCTCTTCAACACATCGCTCTTCCTCAGACTGCTCTTCATTATCATTGGATTCATCATAAGCCTCT
The DNA here is from genome assembly GCA_023509875.1 of Rugonectria rugulosa. NCBI lineage: Eukaryota > Fungi > Ascomycota > Sordariomycetes > Hypocreales > Nectriaceae > Rugonectria > Rugonectria rugulosa. The sequence continues at coordinate 11,824 of JALNIO010000098.1, read as the reverse complement.
TCTGCGCCCTCGGCGTGGTGTACCTCAACAGGAGGCGGTGGCGGTGGGTGTCTGCATTCCGGAGGCAGGAGTACGCAGCATATCGGGACTCAGACGGGAGCCTGCGAGTATGAGGCAAGCCAAGATTGAGGCACATCCGTCCAAGGCTCACCGACGTCTAGTCACAACAATACACGGCCATGTGACCTGGTGCATAGCGAGGCAACCGCGCCTGTAGCAGTGCCGCAGAAGGCAAGCTCCACCCAATATCTGATACAACCACCCTCCTACAATCCTAATCCTAATGTTCTGCAAAATACGGCAGCCACGACAGCCACGACACAATGCAATGCGCTGCGATGCGGCAACGAGGTCAAAAGGAAGTTCTGTCAGCCCGCATACACACGCCGAGACCGTTATGCCAGCTTGGTGGGGAGATGACCACAAGTGACTCGCACTCGCAGCAGAGATGCAGCGTGACACAGGCGTGTGCCCAAGTTTGCTGCGGTGCATCTGGTTGGGCTCTGATGCTGGGGCTATCCATCCAAGCCAACGTCGTGGCTCAGTTGCCTCGCCCGTCGACGCACCCGCAACCAATCCATTCGTGTCGCCCTACTACCACGGCCTGATATGGCTAATACTTGGTATTTGCCAGCGCATCACGCATTTTTTGGTCTATGCCAGAGGTCTGCGCATGCTATCTCGTCCACAAATCACAGCTTCTGCTGCGTCCATCACGCCCTCTGACGCATCTTACAGGATTGCATTGATGCCCGACTTGCAGCCCCCCTCAGTCTCTTGACCTTTTCCGACTTGCAACACATATGGGTAGTCTTCCCCCGACTCCCTTCTTTCAGTCACAATCGTCGCGAGGCAACCGTGCCTTTCCTCCTTAGTTTTATCGCCTTCACGCCTTGGACGCCCATCCTTCATCATCATTGCTGTGGCTATGGCGACGTGCACCGTCAACGGTCTCACCGATCTGCTTGGAAAGGCTGGCTTGGACACGCCGGTCCCGGACTTTCCCGGGGGAGACATTGTGCACAATCCGCAGGACATCTTCCGCGCCTACCTGGCCGACACGTTACAGAAGCTAGTGCAATGCGACAGGGCGGTTGCATATGAAGCAATTCAGCCATCCAACGTGACTGGCATGGGCGATCTAGTCATTGTCTCACCGAGACTCAAGCTCAAGGATGTCAAGCCAAAGGATCTAGTCTCAGATCTGGCTCACAGAGTACGATCGTCAACGTTGCCATGTAGGCCACAGTGACTCTTACTGACGAATTGTCCCTCCCACTAGCTGCCTCGATCGCCGCCTTTCTCCTGCCCCATTCCAGACGGCATCCATCTGCGCATCCTGTCGTCTCCCAAGACTCTGCCTCGTCTCTTGTTGCCCTACATTCACGACCGAAACAAGTCGTACGGATATGACACCTCGCTCGGGCTTACTGACCCAAGTCTGCCCGATGGCCCAAGGAAGAAGGTCATCGTCGAGTTCTCCTCTCCCAATATGGCTAGCGAGTTTCAAGTATCGCACCTGCGCAGCACACTCATCGGCTCTTATGTCGCAAACATCTATGCTGGCATGGGGTGGGACGTTGTGAAAATGAACTACCTCGGTGATTGGGGGAAGCAGATAGGGCTCCTCGCAGCTGGGTGGGAGCGGTTTGGCTCAGAAGAAGAGTTTCAGAATGCGCCCCTAGAGCACTTGTTTCAAGTGAGCAAGAAGATTGAGGAGCTCTTCAAGCCCGAGGTGGAGGAATGCAAAGCAGCCAAGGCCGAGAACAAGGACACGACCGAGATCGAGTCACGAGGCTTGTATGCTGAGCGGGATGCATTCTTCAACAAGATGGAGGCCAAGGACCCAGACGCCCTTGCGCTCTGGAAGAAGTTTCGCGATGCGACGGTCGAGGGGTACAAGCAGTCATATTCGCGCCTTGGCATTCAGTTTGATGAGTACTCTGGTGAGTCTCAGGTCAGTCCAGAGTCCATCGAGGAGATTGAGACAGCGTTGAAAGAGAAGGGGATCTACGAGGAACATGAAAATTCTTGGATGATCGACTTCTCGAAACATGACGCCAAAGGACTGTCTCTGGCTGTGCTACGATACAGGACGGGTACCACCTCATACCTCCTCAGAGACCTGGCTGCAGTGCTCGACAGATTTAAGGCCCATTCGTTTGACAAGATGTTTTATGTGGTTGCGATGGAGCAGGAAATGCATTTCAACCGAGTCATCAAGACTCTCGAGCTGATCGGTCGCGAGGATCTCGCGTCAAGGATTCAGCACGTTGCCTTTGCCAAGATTAGCAGCCTGAAAGATCAGTTCAAGGATGCGCATCTGCTCAATCATTACATAGATGCTTGTCGCTCCGCTATGCAGGCGAGTCTGGAGAAGGAGGAGAAGGAGGAGAAGGAAGGTGAAGAGGATGAGGATGACTCGCTCTTCATTACCAAGACCGACAAGTCTTTGGAGGCTGTTGGGATCTCAGGACTCTTTATCCAGGATCTCCAACACAAGCGAACCACCTCTTACGCCTGCGATCCCAAGCACATGGCTCCCTTTGAAGGCGAGACTGGTCCAGCATTGCAGAATTGCTACGCGAGGCTACTCACCATCCTGGAGCAAAATACCGATGGCATCGACTACGTGGACATGGATTACACCTCCCTAGAAACGGAGGACTATGTCGAACTGCTACGGATCATGGCCCAGTTTCCTGATACTGTCCACGCCTCATCCAGAAATCTGGAGCCAACCGTTACCATTATTTACCTGTGCCGACTTGTAGATCAAATCATGATCACTCTTGACGACGACGAGGAACAGGACTGGACTGGCAAAGAGCAGGAGACAAAAGCAAGGATGGCTCTTTACGAAAATGCTAGACAGGTGCTGGAGAATGGACTCAGGATGTTAGGTCTGTCTCCATATACTCCCTGAAATATCGTTATCATTTGCTTTCAAGTTTCCTTCGAGTTTTATTCAAATATGCGTTTTGTTCTCTGTATGTTTGTTTCATTGTAAGCCTTGTTGAGTTTCAATTTTTTTCAGACCGGACATTGCAAGCGTTTTATGTATTTTCGTCTTTTAATGTTTTCTTGTACACCAAGTCTTATTCCCAGAGTGGCTTGACTGAAAAAGGCTGGAATCTCTGGAAGAATTACAGATTGCCGACCTATGTGCGAGGCATGTAAAAAATTTGCGTCTTTATTTGCGAGGATATATTCGGGTGTGAAGGGGGGGGTTAAAGTCTTGGGGATCATGGTTCATGTTTGATGATGATGAATGTACTCATGAATTTACGACGTATGATTCTAAATTGACATCATATCCTAACTGTTTACACATGAACATGTCAAAGTGAGCAACCCAAAGAAGGCTTTGAATAATCTGCGATTTGTGTTATTCCTAGTATATACACATGAAGTGATTTGGAAGCAAAATCTGGAGTTGGTTTGCATGTGTTTTGGTGTGAGTAGCAAGTTGTGACCGAAGGCAGCTCATGATATCCAAGTGAATTATATTTCCGACCTAAAAGTCAACGCCATGAAATGAAAGACGAGTGAGAATAAATCTGAAACTACGGGTGTTTACGCACATGATGGGGAGAATGCCGATTTTGGGAACGTGAACATCGCGGGGTAGAAGTCGGAGCGGCCAGTTGCGGTTCTCAAGACTCCCCCTCCAACCGCGGCATGGCATCAAACTTCCCACTCGTATTATGAATTGCAGCATCAAGTTTATCCAGCGGCTGCAGCATCGCGCATCACCTCATTTTAAACGCATCTGCCATCCATCATTCTTGCAAAGCTCAGCGAGTCTACGTCTGGCCAGGATGACTTCAGCCGCCCCGCCGGACACCAAACAGTGGTGGGAGGCCTTCCCCGAGGCAAAGTCGTCGTGTCCGCGGGTAGAGCCCGCCGAGGTGGCCGCACTCCTCGAGAAGGCCGAGGCGGCTGGCCAGGGTGCTGGACGGGACTTTCTCCTCGTGGACGTCCGTCGTACGGACTGGGAGGGCGGTACGGTTGCTACCTCTGTCAATCTTCCTGCGCACACCTTTTATCAGACGCGGCCTGTCGTTTACCAATTGTGCAAGCAGGGTGGGATCAAAAGAATTATATTTTACTGCGGTACGTATCTTACATGTTTCAATGCACAGATTGAGAATGGGTTTAATTACTAACAACTATCCTGCGAACAGGCAGCTGTGGTAGCAGAGGACCACGTTGTGCTGGGTGGATGCAAGACTACCTCGACGGAGTAGGAGATGCCAACATCAAGGCCGAGATCCTCATCGGAGGCATAAAAGGATGGCAAAAGACGTACGGCGGGAAACTGATGGACTGGTATGATGAGAAGGCCTGGGGAGGACAAGGCAAGTAAGGCTTTGTGGTCGGCACTGGTCCGAGGGTATTCCCTTTTTCTTGATATCTAGTTGAAGTAGACTTTGAACACACGGTTTTTCCCTTTGGACAATGACCCCGATTTTCGACCGAAAAGAAACGCCAAACGAGCACCCCTAGATTTCAAAACCTTCCCTTGTATCGTAGCCCTATCGTTGTTGTCGATGGTCGTCGCCGCCGATTCGTTCCAGAGCTTCGAGCATGACCACGGAGTTACCGCGGATGACCTATTTCATAGAAGCGTCAGTATTTACATGTGAATGGCGTGCAGAGGAAATTCAAGAAGGACGTACCACCATGCCGATTCTGACCTTCTCGCCGCCTTCTTTCTCCTCCACCGCCTCGTCGAGAACAATATTCAAGAACACCTGCTCCAGTTAGTTGGTCGATCAAGGCGCATCGTGGGTTGGGAGTCTGTAGCTCACATCGTAACCGCGGAGGACACCGATGACTTTGCGGCTTCCGTTTAGCTGGACAAACAATCGCTTGTCGAGGTACTGGGTGGGAGAGTTAGCCTGAAGGTCGAATCGGGGTAGAGGCGCGCTGAAGCGTCGCAAGACGGATATCTCGTGGCCTCAGTTTGTCTCGGGGATTTTGATTCGTGCCTTCTTCAGCTCAGGCTGGGCGGGAGCCATCTTGAGCAGTTAATGTGATATGGTTGACACCTTCGTGATGCGACGCGCTTCGTAGCTCGAGCTGCCATCCGAAGTCCCAGCAAGAAAAAGCTGGATCACGTGCAGATAAGATTAGCTCTCACGTCACTGTCGTGCGAAATAGTTGCGACGCGACCAAGTTAACCCTTCTATGTTCAACGCAATAAAAAACCCTTCATTGCTCAATTATCTTTGCCAAATCCAAAAATGAGCTCGTTTGGAGCAAAGAGAAAGGCAAAAGTCATCAAAGTCGCTGAAGACGAGGATCCTACCCCACCGGCGCCAGAGACAGCCGACAACGATGCCGCAACGGAAGGTGAGCCTCCCTCTAATTCATTCCATTGATCATTGCTGATATAGACCAAGGCTGACCACCGCGAGTAATAGACTCCCCCAAGTTGAAGTTTGGCTCCAAGGCTGGACGAAAACCATTTCGCCAGTCCAACCTTCGCAAAAGTTTCAATCCAAACGACGGCGAAAGCCTCCTCGATGCGACGTCTACCAACAATGATGAGCAAGATGACGGACCGGCAGTTGTGAGGCCGGCCGTGAGTCGCTCGGGCTCGGTGAAGCAGAAGAAGCGACCGAATAAATCTTCACGACTCTCATTCGGCGGCGACGATACGAACGTAGGAGACAATGATTCCAGCGAACTGTTTACACCGAAGAAGGCACCTCTGGGACAAAGGGTTCTTGAGAACAGCGCCTTCAAAAAGAGCCTGTCGAATAAAGGACTTCCTGTGCGATCACTTGGAGACGATGATGAGCGACCCAAATACAGCAAGGAATACTTGGAGGAGTTACAGTCTTCGACGCCCAATACACCGCAGAATGTTTCCACGGTGCATCCTGATGAGCTGGACGTGATGGATCTCGACGTCTCAGAGCTTGACGGAGCTCTGATTGTTGACTCACCTGAGCCCGTTCGCTCAAAACCTGCGACGAGTATTCTTACGGATGCTGAAATTCGCGAAAAGAAGGAGCGTCGTGCTCGTCTCGCCAAGGAGCAAGATTTCCTGTCAGTTGAGGACGACGGCGATCCCTTTAGTAGCAAGAAGAAGGAGGAATCGCGCTTGATGGCAGAGGACGAAGATTTAGGAGAAGGCTTTGACAATTATGTCGAAGATGGTGGCCTATCCCTTGGCAAGAGAGCTGAGAAGGAGCGGCGGAAACGGGATCGGCAACAGATGGCAGAGCTCATTTCCGCAGCTGAAGGTCACTCATCTGATTCATCCTCAGATAGCGACGCCGACCGACGGATTGCCTACGAAGCTGCACAAACACGTGCAGGAATGGACGGGTTGAAGAAGCCTCGGAAGGATGTCAAGCAGGAATCATTACAGGTCCCCCCCAAAATCTCACCTCTTCCTAGCCTAACAGAATGTCTCGCTCGGCTACAGACTACGTTGAAGGGAATGGAAGATGATTTGAAGGGAAAAGAGGCCCACGTGCTGAGGTTGAGAAAAGAGCGCGATGATATCACGAAGAGAGAGCAAGAGGTGCAAGCATTGCTAGACGAGACAGGCAAAAAGTACCAGGAAGCGATGGGATCTAACAAGCTGGGCGATCCAGCTGCTTTGACCAGCGCGCCACCAGAATTGGCCGGTGTCAGGGGGCTGGAGACTCTGGGCACGCCAGCGAGAAAACCAGAGGGCGAGGAGGAAATTTCTTAGGAGAGCGAGCCAATTCAGCACGTGGGATTACCAAAAACCGGCAGGCTCATGCCCATGTGAAATAGAATCTGTCCACATAGTTTTGTTTGACGGCTCGCTCACATCAGGTGTATGTAAATTCGGCACCTAACTAATGCAATGCGACCTGTGGGGTCACTTCCAGCAACCGGTGAAGACGGCGAGGTGCACGCATGCATGCAAGGCAAGCAAGCATCATACGATTGCGACTCAGTTATGTACTGTTTTATACAGCCCATACTGCATCAGTACATGGATATCAGTATCCCGTCTGCAGGCGTTTAGATGGTACTAGGTTGGCGGGCTTAGGGGACTACGGATAAGTTAGACCAGGGGAAAGTCCAAACTATTCTAGCGCACAACTCTGCCTTTATCTGGGTCCAAGTTTGCCAGTGGAGACGAGCAAGTATCCATGAAGCAGTATTTCACACAAATATGAGCATATTCGCATAAAAATCAACACATCTCTGCTCTTTTATTCTGTAAATGGTGGGCCGAATGCGGTGAGACGGCGCAGATGCGTTGGGGAGGTGGTGGGGAAGTGAAGCCGCGTCCTGCTTGTCACTGCAAGGGGAAATGGTTCTAGACCAATAGTGGCGGTCGAGCTGAAAGATTATTGATTTCGAGCTCCCGTTCAAATCCCGAGAAGCATTAAAATCTCTTTCATCATCTCTTTTCAGTCGAGGAGGCGTCGTCGATGAAATATGGACGACCCGATTGAGCATCACGATCTTCTCATCCTAGGAGCTGGTCTCTCGGGAATCAACACGGCACACGTTGTTCGCGAGTCCCTTCCCAACCGCTCCTTTACCATTCTCGAAGCTCGACCCATCATTGGAGGAACATGGAGCTTCTTTCGATACCCGGGTTTTCGATCCGACTCATTCATGACTTCCTTTGGCCTCAAATGGTACCCCTGGAAAAGCGAATACAAGATGGCCGCCGCCGATGAGATTGTCGCATATTTGGAAGAGGCCGTCGATGCGGCAGGTCTTCGAGAAAAGATTCGGTTCCAAAACAAGGTGGTCGGGTGCGAATGGCGCACAGCAGAGCAGCAGTGGCGTCTTAATGTGGATGTCAATGGAGAGCGCAAAGTCATGACTGCGGACTTTGTCATCAATTGCATGGGATACTATGCCTACGACAAGGCTTTCCCAGTAGCAGTTCCAGGACTCGACAGCTTCAAGGGACAGGTTGTGCACCCGCAATGGTGGCCCGAAGATCTCGACTACTCCGGCAAAAGAATGATTATCATCGGGTCTGGAGCCACTGCTGTCACCATTGTGCCCTCACTGGCCGAAAAGGCCGGCATGGTCACGATGCTCCAACGCAGTCCTTCTTTTGTCATCTCGCGAGATCCCGCCCCCAAGATTGATGATTTCCTGCGCACAATCTTGCCTCTGACGTGGGCCCGATGGCTGATATGGTGGAAAGACGTGGTATCGGAATCAGTTCTCACCCAGTTGTTGTTAGCCTGCCCCAACTTTGGGAGAAATTACATCACCAAGGCGACCAAGGAGGTTGTGCCGAAGGACCTGGACGTGAGCATACACTTCAACCCAAGGTACAATCCTTTTCAGCAACGTCTGTGTATGTGCCCGAATGGGGACTTCTTTCAGGCGCTTCATCGGGACAATGTCGAGATTGTGACGGATGTTATTGACACTGTGACGGAGGACGGGATTCTGCTCAAATCCGGACGTAAACTGTCTGCCGACATCATCGTCACCGCCACGGGCTTGTATGTCCAGCTGTTTGGTGGCATCACGCCCCTGGTTGATGGACAACCCGTCGACCCGGGTTCGAACTACACCTGGCGCGGCTGCATGCTCGAGGGTCTCCCCAATACGGCTTTCATCATGGGCTACGTGACGCAGTCATGGACTCCGGGCGCAGATGTCATGGCCAAGATGGTGGTTCGGGTCCTGAAGCACATGGAGAAGACCAAGTCGACGAGCGTGGTGCCGGTGATGGGGGACTCCGACAGGGAAGGGCGGGAGGAGAAGCTGGCCGTGTCTGCGAGCAGCAATTACTTTGTCAAAGCGGCCGATAGAATCCCCAAGGTAACGGGACAAGGTGTCTGGTACGGGCGAACGCACTTGATTTTGGATGCATGGGAGTTGAAGTTTGGAAGTGTCACCGAGGGAATGTTTTATGGAAGGTTACAAAACAAAAAGGAGGACTAGCCTAGACCTATATAGCGGAAATACCTAGGTAGCGTTTAGAGTTTGAAAAGAGATTGCCCTTTTGGTTAAGTGAATTGCTCCTGCTTACTTCGTATGAACCCTTGTCATAGTAGGTACCTATGTAACGTAGTAGGATGATCTTCCTCACCGCTGACTGTTAATCAAACTTCCCAGATTTAGTGACACAACACTGTCATCTTTTAGCTAGATCCACTAACTAGATCCATAGGTAATTGCCTCGTCCGAGGAGCCGCGTTGCCATTCACAAAAGAGAGTTTCTTTTATTAGTGAGCTTTGGTTCGCACCTTCCGTGGAGATGGATCTTCTCGTCTTCGAGGAGAAGAAGCTGCTCAGGGACGATCATGTGATTGATTCTCTAAAATGGCTTGGTCTTTGGGGTACAAAGCAACTGAAAACACCACAACTATTCCTACCGCTTTACTACCGTTCAGCTCACGCAGATCTACCATGACCTAGGGGCGATCACAGATTAACGTGCCCTGTGGTCCCTAGCGGATCTACAATTATGGCGTGCCGGGTGGACTAGTCGACCCTTTCCCGTCTGCGCGAACATGTCCCGTCTTTCCCCCCGTGCGTGTACGGATATAGAGTACGGGTTGCGAGATACGACAATGGCAGTCGAGTCCAGACTCCTGGGTTCGCCAATGAACGAGACTCTTTTTCAGCCATCTTCATTTACACATTCTGGGATCCGAGTCCAGCCACGGCGTGCCTTCATCCTGGATCCACTCATTGCCCTGCGACCCGGCTCCAGACCTTCCTTTGGACTGTTGGTTAGCTCTGCATCTCCAAGCCGCCCTTGATAACCCTGGCCCGGAGACTACAGGCTAATAAGATGTGCTTTTATGTACGATTCCCCCACATCACCAGCTGATGTCCTTTCAAGTAAAGTTTCCTTCTTTGCGCTTGTTGTCTCTGGATGTAGACATATCATCAATGCTATATCCACTTTCTACTTAGTCGATATTTGATCATGGGCTGGTTGAAACAAACGAGCTTCAAACCCTCGTCGTCGAGTCTGCTTGCTGGAGTCGTCCTGAGCTTAATCATCATCGCCATCACGCGCAAAGTCCGACGATGGTCAAGATTGCGACACATCCCCGGTCCTCGGCTGGCAGGATGGTCAACATGGTGGCAACTAAGGGAGGCCCTCGGTGGCCGCTACCATGAGAGTCTGAAAAAAGTTGCGGATCAATATGGTAAGCCTTTGAGCTGCTTTGTAGGCATGGTCTCGTTTTGCTGAAGACTCACATTGGCTAGGGCCGTTGGCACGCATTGGACCTAACGAACTCCTTTGCACAGATCCAGTTGTCCTACGAAACATGTCTGCTGTCCGCAGTACTTATACAAAGGGCAGTTTCTACACCAGCGGAAAAATAGTGCCTGGCGTTGACAATGTGGTGTCTATGAGGGACGAGGAGAAGCACAAAGCCATGAGAGCCAAGATGGCCCCTGGAGTAAGCCCTCTGATATCTCGAGATGACGCTGCCTGACCTATTTTCGCCAGTACTCTGGCAAAGAGAATGAGGGGTTTGGATTTGAGTCGGGCATGGACCGCCAGCTCCTCAAATTCATAGATCTCCTTGATCGCAAGTACATCTCGGATGAGATGACCACGCGCTCGGTAGACCTCGCCGAGAAGACACAATTCTTCGCCCTTGACGCCATCGGCGATGTATCTTTTGGAAAGCCATTTGGTTATCTGGATCGCGATGTGGATCTCTATGATTATAATAAGATCAACGCAAGCTCCCTGCCTGTGATGAACGTCGTTTCTGTTCTACCGTGGTTAACACAGATTGTACATCAATGGCCACTTTGCTTAGTCCTACCACGAGAAGGCGATCAAGTCGGCTTTGGACGTCTCATGGGGTGAGTGATAATCAAGTCATGTCTTATATCAAGCGACAGCTACTAATATACAACGTTTCCAGATTTGCAAGAACCTTTGTCGAGGGGCGGCTTGCTCCTGACGCTCCGCCAGCACAAGACATGATGCAGGCTCACATTAACAACGGCATGACGAAGGAAGACCTGATTCAGCAAGTCTTTATATCGATGTAATCAAAGAATTATGGTATTGTTTTATGTTAAGATAACTGACAGCATATGACAGCATTGCCGGCTCAAATTCTTCCTCCCAAGCCCTTCGGATGATCCTCCTCTCCCTAATCACCAACCCCACAGCATACGCATCACTCAAGTCTGAGATTCGCCAAGTTTCGGACTCTGTCAGCCATCCCATCTCCTGGAACGAGACGCAGACGCTTCCTTACCTACAAGCTGTTGTGCGCGAAGGCCTACGCATGCACCCGCCAGTGGGCGGTCTCGGCTTCAAGCAAGTGCCCCCAGAAGGCGACTCCATCAACGGTTTCTTCGTGCCGGGGGGCACGCAAATAGGCCAAGGGTTCTACGCTGTAGGGCGATCGAAACTCGTCTGGGGAAACGACGCCGACGTATTCCGGCCGGAGAGGTGGCTGGTCGCCCAGGGAGACGAGCTGAAGCGCATGCAGGCCGCCTTGGACACGCACTTTGGACACGGCAAATACTCGTGTCTCGGGAAGCCGATAGCTTTGATGGAGATTCACAAGGCAGTATATGAGGTAAATCCGCGTGATGCTTTTGTCGTCTGAACGTAGAGAGACACTGAGGCTGACAACGAACAGCTGATGAAACGATATGACTTTGCGATTATTAACTCCGAGCGGCCGATTAGAACACAAACTTCTGTGTTTCTGTTTGCGTCGGACTTTTGGGTCAGGATAACGAAGCGAGAAGTATGAGAGACGTAACCACGAGTGTCCTATGCCATGCGATGATCTATGATTACCTCCACAGCACACATCCCTGTCTTCCACGAACAGTCATCCTTGAGAAGTAATGA